>VDFB02334100.1:0-20426 GCA_007258455.2 Sequoia sempervirens | reverse complement strand
ATTTGCCTTAAGAGACCACTACACAACATAAAATAGCCAATAGGTTAACAAATAATATTTCATAGAAAATCATATAATAGATATGGAACTTAAGAATAAATGAACTATTAACATTTATGAAATAACAACTTGAACTTGCATTTAATCTATAGACTCCTTTCCAATAACCAACCATGGTAGGGATGGGTGAGAAACACATAGTAGGGTACCAGGAAAGGAACATCCAACCAAGACAATCCCTTTCCATCTTAGGAACATCCACCAAGACAATTCCTTTAGGAACATCCACCAAGAGAATCCCTAAGTCGTCTTTTGTCAATACGTCTTCTTGCCAACCTTACACATGATTGCCTAAAGGAAAGATGTAAATCATAATCATAGAAATAAATTTATGATTTCCCTTATTTACTGAATTAGACATAACATATCTCCCTTAATGCATAGTAGTCATTATGACAGTAACTACACATATATTTATATGCCTTCAAATATTGTATATATATTTATATCAAATGCATACCGATCCCTTATTGTATTTAATGGCTGCTGCCTGTCTGAGTGCAGATTATTATTTATTTCTGATTGCTTCCATATCAGATTTTATTGATTTCATTCCATGCTGTCTCTTTCATTTGAAGTGTTCCTCTTTTTATACCTTGTGGTGGAGAAGAGTCACCTCTTTCCATTCTTTCCTTTGTAAGGGACATATCTCTTCAAACCTGAATGAAGAGATGTATCTCTTTGAAAAGAGATAACATTTTAAATAGACATGCCCCTTTGTTACCAATACTTCCCCTTAAACTAATAGCTGCTTTTCCAATCTTTTGGAGACTCTTAATTACCACTTTAATGACCCTTTTAATTGCCATTTTATACCGCCTTCACTGTTCCTCTCTAGTAATGATCAAGGCCTTTCCCTTTTAATTCAACTTGGGTGTCTCATTTAATGCCGCCCGTCTTAACAAAATGTTAATTGCTGCCCTTTGTTCCTTTATATAATATGTTCTTCATAAAAATAATCGCCACGCTTTGAATTATTTCCTAAATCCATTTTATGATTACACAATTTATATCAACATATTATATGCTCTTCTTATCTTTACCACTATATATAAATTGAATTTTGTTAATTACATTTATTTTATATTAGTTTTGTATATATATATATATATATATTTTAATATTTTAGTATTATATTATAATAATATTAAATTATTAATATTTATATTGTTATTTATTTATTTGCATTTCAATGCTTTATATTTTAGTGTTGCAATTTTGGGGGGCATGAGAGTTCTTAAATTGTGGTTACTTTGTGGGTTTGCAAAAAAATGAATCTAGAGTTGATTTACTATTTGAGTCGTGGAAAATCTACATGTTGATCTTTGGTTGTCTCTAATTTGATGTAATGTATAACATGTGTATTGCATTTCGAGACCTATGAGTTGTGTAGTTTTGTGGGCTATCTATACATATAGGTTGTATAGATAACTTGGATGTGGGTTGTCTGTATCCATAGATCTTTCAATGTTGATGTAGATTCTATTGGTTGGCTTTGATTGGTCGCATGGTGCATTGGTATTTTTACCGCCAATGCAAAGACATGGTGTTTCTTGAGATAGTTGTATTTTGGAATCCATAGTAGTTGACTATGCTGCATGAGAGATTGTGAATCTCGACGCAGTGGGAATTTGATGTGGGTACATTGAGGGTGGTGATCATGGCTTCATGGGGATTCTTGTATGGATGAAGCTTTGGCATGGCATGGTCTTTTGTGTGTGTTGTACCCAAAACCAAAATTTTTGCTTCACTAAGGCATTTTGCTTAATTGAGTCTTATTCTTGTTAAAGTGTCGTCAAATGGTCGTTTTTGGGGTTTTCAAATATGGAGTTGGTGTCAGTACTATGTCAGTCTGTTACTGAAGAGATTTAAGAAAAATGAAAATCTGAACGAAAAACATCAAAATTTTCCATCTCTGAAGAAAGGAGCACATTCTAAAATAGGCGCCCTATCTTTTAGGGGCTCAGATCCTGTTTTTAGGGTTTGTCACCTCCAGCAGACATTTGTCCGGCATCACGTCAGCTTCGCAGTGAGCTATCAAGCCTGTCAAACGGACCTGTTTTGTTCGAGTTACGGAAGATACGGTGCAAATCAAGGCGAAAGCGATAATTGGCTAACACTGGAGAAAAGCGCAGCTTTTCAGAAAGGCGCCCATCTTTTTGAGGTGCCAGACGTAGGTTTTTGGCTGAATGCCATCCAAGATGTTTATCTCACATTCGTTCAAGCTTCGCGACGCATCCGTCAGAGGGTGAATCTGAGTTGCTGAAGCGTCTGAACCTGAGGTTAAACGTTGGGTCAAATCTTAGTCAAAATCTCAGAAGAAAAGCAAAAGAGCACATTGTGGGAAAGGCGCCCAAGCTTTTCAGGCCTTTAATGCTTTTTTTCTGATGATTTCAGATGCCTAATGTGTCCGTGTTACGTTCAGCTTTCCGTTGCCTGTCTCCGTCAGATCAGAAGATATCACATCATCTTGCAGTGGAAGTTTTTATATTATTTTTGTCGTTTCCAGAAATGGCTAAGTCTGGAATGAAAAGAGCAACTTTTGAAAGGGGCGCTCTTGTTTTTCACCCCTCAGATGACGTTTTCTGGGGAGATGTGCCTTTGCAGCCGTCGTGCAGAACGAGCTTAGCTTCGCAGTGAACCTGAGTTCTAGTCCTGAAAGTTGAGAAAATGAAAGTTATGAAGGATTTTGTTTTTCCCTTCGTTCGAAATGCAGAAGTCAAAATTTGACTGAGTCAGGGAAAAAGCGCAGCTTTTGAAAAAGGCGCTTGGATTTTTAAGTCTTCAGATATCAGTTTTATGACGTGCAGTCTCAAGATATCATTTGATCAGTTTTTACCAAGCTCTGCGATGCACCTGTTAGCCAGCCAATCGGAGAAGTCAGTCGACCAGTGTCAGTCGATGAACAGAGGTCCCGACAGAGGTTTTAGCTTAAATTTTCATGAAATTTGGCTAAGTCTGGAATTCGCCCAAAAGTTCAAATTTGAATTTTCGAAAGTGAGTTGAATGGACGCCTTAACTGGAGTTCTGACTGCAGTTAGACTGAACGATTTCTGGGTTGTCATCTTCAGTTCGTTTATTGGCATGTGGAGTGATCTTTCAGTTTGCATGGCGAGTTAACTGGTTTGCATGTTCAGTTAACTACCTTGCATGTTGAGTTAGCTTGATTGCATGTTAAGTTTAACTGAAGTTTATTACTGAATGTCAACTGAAGTTTGCATACATGGCGATTTTGGTCAAAATTGTGAAGATTTTAGTGAAGATGGCGCTTCATCAAATGTCAACTGAAGTTCAAAAGGGACGAATTGAAGCATGAAGCATGATTTGTGAAGCATGAAGCATTTTTAGTGAAGTATGGCGAATTTGAAGTTGATAACTTCACTCATGAAAAGGGTCGCTATTTTTAGTTTTTGAAAAGTGAAGCAAGATAATAGTGAAGATGGCGCACTTTTCAAGGTTATAGCAACTTTAGTTTGAAAAGGGTTGCTATTTTTAGATTATAATTGATTAAAGCATGAAGTTGGCGCATTCTTGAAAGGCCAACTGAAGTTCCAAAAGGGTCACTATTTTTAGCATATTTATTGCATGAAGATGGCGAATCCTTCATCTTATTCTTGTTGTTAACTGAAGTTATCAAAAGGCACGCCTTGGTTCAAGTTTGTGAAGATAAAGCAAGGTTGAAGATGGCGAATTCTTTATCTCAATCAAAATTGTTAACTGAAGTTATCAAAAGGGTTGCTTTAGGTCAAATTGATGAATCCAAAGCAAATGTGAAGGATGGCGAACTTGATAAGGATGCTAACTGAAGCTAAAGTCGCATGGTTGAGTTTAAACTGAAGACTTGAAAGGCAAACCCTAAAGCACATCCACTTATTGAGCTTGTTTGAGTTCCAGTTAACTATTATGAGGTCCAATGAGAAGCTAAGCACCATTTTAATGCATGCTTTATTTAGTACGAATTTCTTATGATGAAATTCTATATATTTCAAAGATGGCGTCCATTATTGCATCATCTTTTGCTCTGAAAGCTTGTATTCTTTTGAGCGACCAGCAAGCTTAAGGTGATTCAAGTGTCCGTTTTCAGCGTTCTTCGAAGCTACGAGCTCAGATTCTTCAGAAGAAGTCAATTCTAGACTTTATTTCCACTTTGCATGCAGGTTTTGTAAAGATTCGAAGAAGAGAGTTGCAGATTTTTCAGAAGCAGACAAGCAAAACTTTCTATCTTCTGTCTTATTTCTTCTATTTCTCACCTTAGGTACTTTCTTCGCATGCCAGAGTAATTCAACACATTTTCAGACTCTGTTCATCTGGGTTCTCATATTTCAGCGTTTGCAACAAGACCCACTTCTTAGATTTTTTCGAGAAAATCGCCCCGTAGCCTTCATTCTGAAGCTCTGAGCCTTTTTCCGAGAATCTCTTTGCATGTGGGCTTAAATCACATTTTTTCCAAAATCCAGCTATTTGGGTTTGTTCAGAATTCAGTTGTGCACAAAACCCATGTTCCAGAATTTCTTCGAAAATTTCTCCTGTCAGAAGCTATTTTTAGCCTTGTTCAGAGTTTTTCAGAAAGTTCTTCAAGCATATTCGACTTTACAGTCAAAAGTCATCATTTTCAAAATGCAGCTCAATCTCATTGATTACAAGGTGAAATCAGTCCTTACACATAATTTCACCAAGACTTCAGATACGGACCTAAATCATGTTTATCCAGTGGTCAATCTGAGCAGTTTAGAAGGTGTTAGCAGCAATTCGATGAGGAATCTTGAGCGTTCTGGGTTGCTGGCAGCGGCATCCATTCTTGAGTTCGTACTTGCTTGCATTAAGCATTATGACTCGTCTTCACGACAGATCAGATCGGTTGATGGAAGAGTGGTTTGCAGTCTCAAGCCGAAGGACATAGAAAAATGTTTTGCTATTCCTCCTCGCTCAGATAACTTTACTGTTGATCTTGAAGCTTGCGAGAAGATATGGGATGCTGATCATCAACGTTCACAGAGAAAAGTTGCTCAGAAATGGTTGACAATTCAGAAAACTAACTTGCCTAAGAAGGTTGGTCGTGGTGAATTTAAAGGAGAAGTTGCTGTTTTGATCACCTTACTCAATCGAGTTACCAGCCAGTCAGATGCTAACACTTTCCATCCATGGATGTTCTACCTGATTACCAGAATCCTTGATGGCACAGAGCGTTTTGACTGGGCTATGTTAATTAGTGATTGCTTACATCAGCAGATTTCCAACTTTCTCAAGCATCACGAGTTTCATATGATATCTTATTTGGTCTACTTGGTGGCATTTCAAGGTAGTTTCAGACTTCTTAAAACCAATGGTACTCTCGGTGTTCAGCGTATTCATGAGTATTATCCACAGCTAGAGTTTTCTCAGTCTGAGCAGGACTTCCAAGTGGTGAATGATCACTTTGCCATGAGAACCGTGAGGGATCTTGATGATGAGATGCACATTCGTATTTCAGCCGAGGCTAAATCAGGAATGGAGACTTGGGCAGATTGGTTCATACAGTTTCCTACTTTCACATACCTCCGAGTTTATGGTTATGTTGGAGAGCCCCTGATGTTGCCAAGATATCCGTCAGACAAGATTGTCTTTATGGAGTTTCTCAGGCAAATGCAGCACGTTCACTTCTTTCTTCGTAGTCGTCATAAGGCTGTGGCAAATTTTCCATTCTCATTGGGAATTTTCACATGTGATGCAGCAACAGATGCCAGGCGTATGTCTACTGAGATGGAAAGGTTCAAATTCAAGCCTTATACTGAGAGGCGTTCCTATGATCCTCTTGGACATTATGCAAATCGGTTAGAGCGAGGGATTGCACATACGCCAGCACTTGAAGATTTCTGGGCAAATTGTGAAGATGAATTCGAAGTTCGTCGTCGTCACTATTGTAGACTCACTGTTGGACAGCTCTCTGATTACTTGTCAGAAGATGTTGATGGTTTGTCGGATGATGATGGAGAAGTTCTTCTCAATTCTTATGTTAAAGATCAAGTTGCTAGGCAGCCACTTCGCTCACCTGATTGGTATGCTAAGGAGAATACTTCTATTGAAGAGGTTTCCAGATCAGTTATCAAGATTAGTAAGTTGTTCTTGGAGAGCAAACGAACTCGAAAATCAGTTCCTGTAGCAGAGCCGCCAAAGGATTTCTCGTCATTGCCTTTCTCGTCATTGCCTTCTACTTCTAGAGAAAAACCCAGAGTTAAGGCTATTATCATACCTCCGGAAGGAGTTAGACTCAGTGGAAACACAGGGAAAAGGGCTACTGGTAAAAGGAAGCAGAAACAGATTGAGAGTGTTCCTGAGATTCCAGTAGAGACAGTTATTCAGACTGAGCCTCACGTTTCACTTCCTAGTTCACCTCACGTTCCGCCTATTGATATAGATTCTGAGCCTGAGCCACAAATTCAAGCAGGATCGGAGACAACTGAAACACCACAGGTTGATACATCAGGGACAGTCTCTCTGCGAATTGAAAATATTGTTCAGTCTTGTTGGCTCGAAAAGTCTTTGGGAAGACAAAGGCGTGAACCGTCATACAATCTTGATTTGTCAGAGTTTGGTGAACCCTATCAGAAGAGATCAAACAAGAAGATTAAGAAACAAGTACACATCGAGAAGACCCCTGAATCAGAGATTGTGATAGAAGTTGCAGTGCCTCCAGAAGGTAAAAGCTTGGATGAGGTCGAAGTGGGTGACTTTACATTCACTAAGGCAAATCTTGGCAGGATTACACGAGAGACAGATGTAGCTCTTCTTAAGATTGTTACCAATAATCTTGAAGAGCGTATCACGAAGGATGGAGAAGATAAAGCTTTACTCAAAACTGAAATTAGTCAACTTCGTCAATACATTTCTGATCTTGTTCATGGGAATCCAAATAGAGCACCTGTTCTTACTCAACACACACCTGCAGAGAAACAAAAATTGGATCAGTTAGTCAGTCATGGCAGACTTTTGGATGATTGGATTGACAGTTTAGTTGCTGCTGGTAAAACTCTTCTTGCAGATTTATATCAGTTGAGGAGTGAGGCACATAGACTCCATCAGGGTATTCAGTTGCTGGATATTGCAGTTGCAGAGAGTTTGGCAAAGGATCGTGTTCTGGTATCTCAGTTATCAGTTGCATGCGATGCTTTGGAGATGATCGAAGATCAAGAGAAAGTCTTCACTTGGAGAGAGCAGCACCTTCTCAGAACAGAAATATGTGAGAAGATCTCTTCTAAATTGTTTTCACTGAAGGATGACGTAGTTGGAGTGCTTGCACTTGTCAGTGGCTTCGTTGTTCAGATTCCGTGTCATTATCTTCTCGAAGATGGCACGTATGTGGAGTTGGAAAAAGTTCAAGCAGAATTCGAGAAGCTGATTTATGACAGCCTTGAAGGTGAACCTAGGGCGCCAAAGTTAGAGAATGTTTCAGTAATTGCAGCCAGTTTGAGAAAGGCGACTGAAGAATGCAAAGATGGTGTGCACACAATTACTGAAAGTGGCAGAGAACTAAAGAAACAGACTGTTATTTTTAGCAGCATCAAAGTGCCAGATGACGGAGAGATCGATGAGTTCTTGGTCGAAGTGTTAGACCGAGTTGACATGGAGTGATCTGTCAGTTAGAACGTGCAGTTAATTTCTAGGGTTGAGTCTTGAGCAGCAGTTAACTTGACTTCCAGTCTTCAGTTCACTTGCTGACTTAACACATGCTTATCTCATCCTCGAAATTATCAACACAGGAGTTAGGATTAGGGTTTCCAGTTAACTGAAGGTAGTGGCCAGTTAACTTTGCTTTAAATAAGGACGTGCATGCTTGCACATTGTCCAATTAGGTTATTTGTACCGGTTAAACTGAGGGTAGTTGCCCAGTTAACTGTATAGTTTACTTCATTAGGGTTAGGGCGCATAACTTGCATGCATTGCAAGAATTGTAGTGAACTCAAGGTGATTTTAGGGTTACCTACACCTTGATGTATATAAATAAGAGCTTTTGCTCATTTGTAAATAACTTTGCTTGAGAGAGAAATATATGCTGCGCCTACCTTGCCCTCAATATTGCTCTTTATGGTATTTGTTCATGTGTCTTCATTATTGCAATTGATTGTTATGCCACATAGGGTTTCGAAAGATTGTAATGCTGGATTCTTCCATAGTTTAGAGAAATCTGTCTTGTGAATCTTTTATTGTTATGATCGAACGTTATGCCACACAGGGTTTCGTAAGATTGTCATGATAAAACCGTTTTGTGAAGTGTTTACTATGCTGATCGAGTGTTATGCCACACAGGGTTTCATAAAGTTTTCATGGTGAATCTTCTCTTAGATTAGGAAAATCTGTTTTGTGAAACTTTTATCATTACGATTGAGTGTTATGCCACATAGGGTTTCATAGAGATTTTAATGATAAAAGTTGTTTGTGAGTCTTTACTATGCTGATTGAGTGTTATGCCACATAGGGTTTCATAAGATTATCATAGCAAATTCTCAAATCTGTTTTGTGCTTAATAAACTTGTTCAGATTGAGATGATAGTTGCGCCACCTTGCCTTCAAGTAGAGAATCTGAATGCGTTTATCGTCTGATAGTCATAACCTTGCTCCGTTTCCTCTTGCTCTGTTTTCCTGAGGAGATTGGATAGATATAAGTTGTAGTTTAGTTGATTTGCGAAACCAGAGAAAACTCAGCTGCAACGTGTAAGTTCTTTCAAGAAAGCCTTGTGCCTCTAGCAGCTGAAACAAAAAGACAGGACATAGTTTTAGCTTATTTTTCCTTTGCAAGTACTTTGTAAAGCACAACGAGGGAGCTTCCCCTCCATAATTTGAAGAGCACTCATTACGTAGTGTACATAGGCTGTTCATAACAACTTCTACTCCAGAGGTGTTAGTTGTTACGCCAACAGTGTGGATACATAGTCAGTGGTGATGGATTGAATCTTGGATTGGAGGTGGTGGATTATTTTCTTAGTTTGGAGATCATGGTTCTACTTTATCCTTTTGGAGCTATTGGTGTTGCAATTGAGTATTTTAATTGTGCAAGGGCCATGGGTGATTTTTAGTTAGGAGATGGTTGTTATCACAATGCCACATGTAGCTTGATATCATGGTTTAGTGATTTGGATTTATCGCTTAGTGATGAATGATCTTTTGCGATGGGTGTTGGTGTCACTAGGAGCTTTTAGATTTTGTATCTTGTATGTAGTGAGATTTTATTGACATATTTAGTTCTATTGATAGGGGGATGTTTATCTACATGTAGTTTGGAGATGTTGACAACTTGTTACTATGGAGTCATCTTTGGTTGAGGTGTTAGTTATGATTTGTTAATGCGACAAATGATCCTTGGTTTAGAGAATGAACGTTATTGTGCCATGGTGGACTCTTGAGTACTAGTTAGAGTTTTGGCATGATATAGGTGCTTTTGGGAGCAGATATGTTTATTAGAGAGACATGATCTCCTATCATGGTGTCATGGAGAGTTCCTGGATTCTATATAGATCATGTAATGGGAGTTTTGGAGATGATTTATGGTAATTTGCTAGATGGGTGTTGTGATCATTTTGTCTTGTGAGCTTCTAGTTATGGTGATGTTGTAGTTGGAGTTGGATGGGCATAGGATGATATATTGTACACCTATATCAAATTTGGTTGATGTTGAAGATTCATTCTTGGACATTGTGTTACTCTTTGATCAAGTTTCAACAAGAAGACCAAGGAGCCTACTTGAGTTGGATGTGAGTTTGGCATAGACTTGATGCGGAGATTGTTCATGGAGAGAATCATGGTGACTTGGTGCATCTCAGGAGGAGCAATCTCATTCTCAACTCTTAGTCCACTTGGTACAAAATCATTTGATAGGTATTGCCCACTTTATTTTTAGATGCATTTTGTTTAGTGCTTTGTCTTTTCATGAGGATTAGTCTTGAGTTGTGGACATCAATTCTAGAGGGCTAGTTTGAAGATTACTTGGCATGGTTTCTTTTTCCTTTGCCTTCTTATCTATATGAGTTTGTTATGAAGACAATTTTAAGTGCAGGGATTGGTTTTGGGCATGTTCCCTCATTGAGGGAATGGATATTTTGTTTGATCTTCCTTTAGTTTTAGAGGCTTACATCATGACTAGTTTATTGATAGATTGATATGTTTGACCTTGGAGTTGAATGGTTGGATGTTGAGAAGGCTTTTCTATTTGGGGTTTTAGGAATGAGATTCTTTATCATAGCTTTAGCACATTGATGCTGGTAGGACATGTTTTTGTTTTGTAGGTTTTCTCTTTATGATCTAGTGTTTCTTCTTGGAGATTTTGTGCTTACATGACATTGGAGTTGGGATTTTTGTGGAGCTCTTGTGATCACTATGGAGGCTCTTTAATCTCTATCTGTTGTGATTTGGAGAACTTGGGAAGGGTATGGAGATTAGTGGCGAGAGTTATTTTATAGAAGCTTGGTTTACAAGTTTGTAGATCATTGTGTATGTTCTTTGGTATTAGATGATATTGATGACATTAGTGACACCTTTCTTGTGAGTGCTATTGGTGGATTTTTGGATGCTTTGATTGATTTCAGATTTGACATTAACCACGTGGTGGGAGTTCCAAGATGTATATGTCTCTTGTTGGATCGTCTCATTATTTTATAGTGATGAAGGTCTTTAGGTTTTTTGTGCATGTCTATGTGTTGTTACCGTGGAGGACTTTTTTGTGGAGGATAGTGTATATACAGGGACTCGTGATTGTGGATTGGTTTGGATATGTTGATGGAAAAAGGTCTACCTATGATGATGAGTATACCTTGTTTTTAGAGGTATGGATAGTTGGATGTGTTCTTGGTAGTTACTTAGGCCTTGTTGGATAATTTCAATTGTTGGTGAGTTCTTGGTAGTTACTCAGGCCTATTTGTCACCATTAGATTAGGTGTTTGTGTTTGGATATTAAGTTGAGTAAGGTTTTATACTTCTATGTTAGAGTGTGTCATACCTTTCAATAGGATCTTATCTTTCATGTATTGGCATGATGTAGGATGAGACGGTTCTTGTTTGAGATGATGGTCACCTTGGTGGTTGTTGCAAGTATCTTGATGGAGCACTTAGAACCATAGTTCCACGGGGACGCGTCCCCCCCCCAAAATGAGCCGTCTTAGAGACAGGGACGTTTCCGAGACGTAGGGACGTCAGGGAAACGTCCCCCCGCCGTCTCCCCGTCCCTTTGCCGTCCCCTGAAAGTTTCCTTCAAAGGGAGACTTCTTCGCGTCTCAGAGTCTTCTCGGCATCTCCAAGTTTCCCACGTCCCCCTATTAAAATAATGATTTATTTTTTAAAAATTTAAAAAACAAAGCTTTATCATAGTTAAATAATTAAATTTAAAGTTTAAAACTTTAATATTATTAGTTATTTGTTATTATAAATTAAAATATAATATATTATATTATTAAAATTTTATGACTTAAAATCTAAAGTCAAGTCTAAATTAAATTTTTTTGTTTCAACTTTCATTTTTGATTTCTGTGTGTGCCCTGCGACTACATATGGCGTGAGAGTCTGAGAAGGGAGAACTAAGAACCAAACCAAGAGAGCTCAAGGCTACTAAGCTGTGCGTGGATTCATACTAGGTATTTTCGATTTATGTTTTTATTTTTAATTTTTTTTTTCATTTCATAATGCCTGACATATAGGCAAGGGCAATGGGCCAACGACAGACTGTGGAGTGTGCACTGTGGAACAAATGCCTCAAAGGGATGTCAACTCATGGACTGCGATGTCATCGCAGTCCATGAGTTGACATCCCTTTGAGGCATTCGTTCCACAATGCCACAGTATAACTTAATAATTTTTAAATTTTTTCCAAAAAATTTTATAAATTTATTTATGCCATGCCATTGGCCCATTATGGTCTACAAAATGTGGAAGCACAGGCAAGGCGTGTGAACCGTTTGACTGAATACATCAAAATGTGGAAGCACAGGCAAAGCATGTGAACTATACTAATTTTTCAAGTACTATATGTATTTCAGCGCACCGCTCCCCCGCCGCCGTCCCCTCACCGCCCCCAAATTTAGGCCCCCTGCCCTCGCGCCCCCGAAACCCGTCCCCTGCCGTCCCCCTGTCCCCGAAACTCTGTGGAACTATGCAGTTAGACAAAACATTGAATTTTGGAGTCATGGCTTAGTAAGCTCAGGGTTTTGAGGCACATGGTTTATGTAATACCACTTAGTGGTTTTGTGAAAGCTTATCCTATAAAAGCAAGCACATAAATGGTTGTTGAGGTTGGCTTGTTGAACCTTTGGCTTGTAGATTAAAGGTTGCATTAAGCATGAATATTGCATATGTGATTATGGGAAGCATGGATTGGGATGTGTGGCTACATGGTTTTTATTTGCTTGTTCATATAGAAGAGTGCATCTAAGTTGCTTGATGCTTTAGAGGCTTTGCATGGAGACTTTGCAAGTGTTTGCAATTTTTTTTCTTGAGATAATATATTTAGTTGTGTGGTTGCTTTTGGAAGTTGAGGCTTGTTATTCTTTTGCATTGTGGATTATGAATACTAGTTTTGCGTTTGCTTCTTACATGAGAGTTACATGGAATTGTTATATTTTCTTGCAATTTTCTTTCAAGTGGGAGGCTCACCACTTGAAGTAGATTCTATCTTGGGCTGCTTCTTATTCTTATCTTTGCCCTTGGAAGATTAAGCCATCAAAACTTGACTTTTAAAACTAGGAAGTGCGTTCAACTAAATTAGCTTGGCTTGTTCCCTGTTAGACGCTCATAAAACAATTCAAAGATGGGCTTCTTAAATTCAGTCCATAAGGCATCCATAGTAGAAAAAGTAAATGAAAACATTTGAAATGGGCCTTTCAACTTGGACAAAATCAAGAAGATGCATTCTTTATCAGTTTAGTATGTCCACAACCTTTCAACTATGACAATATCAATTTGAACTTTACAAGAAAGTCCTCAATAGAAGAAAAATCATTTGGATAGAGTGACATTAAATTTGTCTCTAATTGCTAAACACAAAACTCAACAATGGTACCATACAATTAACCAAGTTTGTCCCATACATGTTGTGCACTTCACAATGTGAACTGACAAATTATCAGATACATGCAATCTCATGAGCCCCATGGCTTTGTTGGTAAACTATTGTTAGTGTTCACATGTTTGTTAGAATTATAGGATACATAGAAAACTATTTGTTAGTTTGTTTAGGAGCTTGTATATTTACATGTGTTTGTTATAGTTTGGTTATTTGTTATCCTATGATGTAAGGGATTTGTTACGGGAGTTCTCCTATAATATAGGAGATCCAATTCCTATATATTGGCATATGTAATCTATTATTGGGGAGTGAGAAAAATATTATTATTCTGTTTGAAGCATAGTAACGAGACGCGGACGCGGCTCAAACTCGGCGAGGGCGACTCGGCGCGGGACTCGGCGACGCCGGACGCGGACGCGGCGCAAACGCGGCAAAATGAAAAAAAGTTGAAAAACCCTAGAAATTTAGAGATTTTTAAGGATTTAAAACTTGTTTCAAGCACCCTTTATTGAATACAACACAAATTAAAGCAAATTTGATCACATGCATAAGTATACAACGATTACATAAGTATAAGGTACACATTGTAGTTGCGTTGCTGAAGGAAATAACATACTTAGATATATAAAATTAGTCAAATGTATACAAAACTCATGGAATATGAAATCCATGACATCAAATGTTCCATACAAATATGAAATATGAAATATGACATCAAATCAAAATGTTCTATGACTCTATGCCCTATGGCATAGTGGAGCTAGCATCCTTCCTACGAAGGCGTCTAAAGGGCCTGGATGATGTTGCAGCTGCAGCCATAGTCTCTGCCTGTGTCTGACTCTCCATGCCACGCTCACCAACAGCATCTATGCCTCCTCGTGCTCTAGCCTCCTCCTCAGCCATGGCTACAACCTCGGCCTCTCTCTCTGCCTGGTCCACCCAATCAAGGTCCTCGTCACTAAAGACTGCATCTGTAGCCTCAGTGGTCCACTCAGACTGTGGATCAACCTCGTCTAGATTGATCGGGGTTTTGTCATGGTCAAAAAGCTTCCTGTATCTGAGCCGAAGATTGTAATGAACATATACCAAGTCGTTCATCCTCTCCACTGTCAATCTATTGCGCTTCTTGGAGTGTATGTGCTCAAACATACTCCAATTGCGCTCACAACCAGATGAACTGCATGGCTGGCTCAATATACGAATGGCAATATTTTGCAAGTTCGGTGTATCAGAACCAAACATATTCCACCAGCTATCTGAGATGAGAAAAAGAAACAAAATCAATCTCATTTCAAGTTTCAAGTTCAAGTTCAACATTTAATAATAAATTATAATATAAAGAGATGAAAATTATGCCCTTAAATATATTTTTACCTGGTAGTAATGTTGTCCTATTATCTTTGCACATTTGACGTGCAAAGAAGTCTCCTTGTGCCTTAGTGAAGGCATCTATCTCCTGCACCACCTGTGTAGTAACAGCAGGCAACATCCGCTCCAATGTCATGTAGAGCCCACTAAGAATTTCTCTATCTGCACGGAGATCGCGGTGGAATTGGAAGGCCGGATTCAGGAAACATGCGGCTGCATGGATGGGCCTATGAAGTTGGTTTTGCCATCTCCTATCAATGATATCCCAAATGGGACGATACTTCTCCTCAACTCCACCATAGACTGATCTAATGGCCTCTTTGGCCCTATCCATGCCCTCATATATGTAGCCCATTGCGGGCTTCTCCCCATCTGCAACTCGTAGGAGAACTAGCAAGGGCTCAATAAACTGCAAAGTGCAAACATGTTGCACAAATAAGTGTGAATGAAAATAAACAAATAAAAGTAAGATATGATTAAAAATTAGAACATAATAAAGAATTAAATTTTACCTTCACAATCTCGTCCATTGGTGTCCAAAAACCTTGCTCATCAAAAATGCAATCAGCCACAGCAATCCCTGCAGTGCTTGTAGAAAAGGATGAGGAAGACCACTCCTCACTAGTAAACATGCGCCTCAAAGCTGCCCTTGACCGAATCAAGGATTGCATCGTGATAAAATTTGTTGCAAACCTGGTGATGCCAGGACGAGACAACTCCCTCAACTGTGTATTGCCTCATAAGGTTAAGCACCCATGTGTGGTTGTATACAAATTTGCAAACGTTTTTTGCTGCTTCCACACATGTTTTGATCCATGGGAGCTTCCCAAGATCCTCCAACATGAGGTCAATGCAATGGGCGGCACATGGAGTCCAAAATATAGTAGGGTGCCTCTCCATCAATATCTACCAGCAGCAACATAATTTGCTGCATTGTCTGTCACCACTTGCACTACATTTTCTTCCCCCACATCAGCTATCACGTCCTCTATAGCCTCACACAGGTATGTGGCATTTTTGATTTGGCCAGAAGCATCAATGGACTTAATGAAGATGGTGTCACCTGAAAAAAAAAGCAAAACCAATTATTCAATAAATTAAAAAACATAAATCAGCCATATTAAATTATGTGATTCACTAAATAAAATTCAAATTCCAATGCATTGAAGGAAGTACAATTACCTCCGGAGGAAACTAGGAAATTAAGCAACGTCCTATTTCTCCTATCAGTCCAACCATCAGTCATGATGGTGCAACCAATCATGCTCCACTGCTTGCGCTGCTCCTCTAATTGTGCTTTCACATCTGCCACCTTTTGAGTCAAAAGTGGGCCCTTTAATTCATCTTCACTAGGGGCTTTGAACCCCGCCCCACATATAGTTATCGCATCAACCATGTTTTGCCAGAAAGGTGACCTATAACATGTCATAAATAAATTGATAAGTTACATAAGTATTGTAAAATTTGAATTCGATAATGAGATAATGAGATACATCTAGATTCTAAAATTTAAATATAAATTTTAAAACAATTAAACGAAAAAAAATTACCTGGCTACATGGAAGGGAATGGTGCAGTAGTACCAAAAGTCTGCAATTGCCTTTTTGGCTGCATCATGTGCGTCCTTGTTCCAATCCATGCTCTCAAGCGACGGTTGGGAACCAGGGGTAGTGCGTGGTACAAAATATGAGTCCACCCTAGATTTACGAACTCTAGGGCCAATGCTAACACTGCCACTACCACTAGCAGTAGCAGCGCCACTAGCACTAGGAGTACGCATAGGCATTGCTGATGCAGAAACAGAAGCACTACCACAAGCACTAGCACTAGGACGGTATGGAGGCATGGAAGAAGCATCTCCAACAACACCAAGTCCTTGTCCAACTCCAACACTCAACAACTCCTGCTTCTGTTTCTTTTTCAATTCTTTTTGCATTTCAAAAGTTTCTAATTGCACCTGTACTTTACGAACAACCTCAGGAGGTGCTATAGGGCAACCCACTGCATCATGGGCGGGTATGCGTGCAAGATGATATTTTTAATCGATTTATGCCTCCATGATATATTGTTTTGCAATTGAAACATTTGGGGTCTCCTTTTTTCATTCCGGGAAAGATTTCAGCATGTTTCCAAGCAGGG
This sequence comes from Sequoia sempervirens, assembly GCA_007258455.2. Lineage (NCBI taxonomy): Eukaryota > Viridiplantae > Streptophyta > Pinopsida > Cupressales > Cupressaceae > Sequoia > Sequoia sempervirens. Next base: position 3,835 of record VDFB02334100.1, on the reverse strand, counting down.
TCTTTTCTGACTGGGGTATGAGACATTGTGAAAATAATAATATGGTATGATTTGCAAATGAATGTGGCTGCACAAAATAGGGTTTCTAAAATTATTTAAGTTGCAAGTAGGGTTTGTAAAAAAAATATGCAAACTCAAAAGAATAGTGATTTTACAAATTACAATGAAATATTTGTTAAAAAAACACAAAAAAATCAATTAAAATCGAACTTACCTCTTAGATTTAGCTTGGAATGCAATAGAAACTCCTCCAAATCACTGGTAATGAGCTTTCAATGCACCTCCTTGCTGGTATGAAGCTCCCCAAATGATATATGCCCTTGGATTTGTCTTCAACAAGTTGCTGGTTGCCCTCTCTTCTCCTCCTATTTTTCTTCACAACTCTCTCTTCTCCTCCTATTTTGCCAAATGAATGAAATGAGTGCCCTTTTAGGGCGAAATAGAAGATATAAATAAAAAACAGATTAAAAAAATGTTGGGTTTTAATTGTTTTTTGGCCTTTTGCCGTTGTCGCTGCCGCCGTGCACAACAGATCACGCTGATTGGGCTCGGGCGTCCGGCCAGTTCGCCCTGATTATCTCGCCCCGCGTCCACCAAGACGCCCTGAGCGCTGTGCAAGTTCATGCTGACCGGGCGCTCGCGAGTCTCGGGACTTTGGTTTGAAGTATTCTATCTGCCTTTGCCCAAATTACCAATATGGTATCAGAGCTAGACTGGGTGTAATTTCCTCACAGGAATACCCAGGAAGATGATAGTAGATGAGATGTAATTCTCGTAGGATAGCACAAGATTATTGAATTTTTTCTTTTTGTGTTTTATTTAGTTGTTGAGAGTGCGTTTTGGTCCGCGGTCTACATGCCGTGAGGCGGTTCCTGTGTGTTTGTTTTAAGATCTAGCTCATATCTTCCATCTTGGTCCGCAACAATTATTGGTCAGCACTCTCCTATTACAGTGCAACCTGTATATGCCCTTGGGTGGCGCTATCATCTCAGATCCCATGTGGCTTCCAAGGATAGTATCAGTGATATTGATTTGAAGGAAGCTCTGCTAGCTAGGGAGAAGGATAAAAAGAGGCAAAGGCTGAGCCGATCTATGTGCACGAACACAACATCATTGCTTGCCATTATGGGATCCAACATTTTTCTTATCGAGAGCTTGGATTACGAGATTATCGAAAATGATCTCTTCAAGCATGATTGGCGAGGCGGACATGAACCCAAATATTTCAGTATATAGATCTGAAATGGACTTTGGCATTTTTTATAGGCCTTTCAACTGGACTGGTTGTTTTCATTACTAACCTTGCAATTGAGAACATTGCTGGGGAGAAATTGGTAATAACCAACAATACCGTAGCATTTGGAGTATTGGCAGGTTCTAATCTTGTTCTAGTTGCATTTGCAGCAGTGGTTTGTGCTTATATTGCTCCAACAGTTGTTGGATCTGGTATACCTGAAGTTAAAGCCTATTTAAATGGGATTGATGCCCCAGGAATTCTTTCTCCAACCACACTAGTTGTGAAGATATTAGGTAGCATTGGTGTAGTGGCCGGTTCCTTATATGTGGGTAAGGAAGGGCATCTAGTACACACTGGAGCATGCATAGCATCACGTCTGGGGCAGGGTGGCTCCAACGGTACCATTTAACATGGAGATGGCTGCGGTATTTCAAAAATGACATAGATAGGCGCGATCTAATCACGTGTGGATCCGCTATACGAGTTGCTGCTGCATTTCGTGCCCCTGTGGATGGCATTTTATTAGCCCTTGAAGAAGTATCATCATGCAGGACAAAGACATTCGTTACATAGACAGCCAGTGGCTACGACCTCACCGAGAAAAGGAGCACAATCATAGTCCATCTTGAGCACATAGGTGTCAAGTTAAGTTTTAATAGTTTTATAGTGTTAGGTTGCTATTATAATTTATTTAGTTATTTTTGGTTTAGTGTCTCAAAATGACTTATTAGCTCTTATAAATATATTTTATATCATAGTTTAAAAGTCTCATAAAAATATTGTATGTAGTCAAAGTTTGTCAAAGTTAAAAAAGTGTCAAAAAAAAATAAAAAAAAATAAAAAAAAAAGAAAAAGTACCTCAATTGTAATTGGATGCATTATCGCTTGTACGCAACATTCATTTTGAGGGGGGGGTATTGTAAACTTGAGCTTCAAAGCCAAATTTGCTAGGTAACAAATCAATTGGAGGCAAGAGGCAAAGGAGGAAGGAGGACAATTAGCGTCCTTTTGTCAGTCACCAATGACGGGGTCGCTTATCAGCTCTGGTGGCATTTCATTTTCTATGTGTGGGTTATTTTCTTGTGTAACCCCCTAGTGTAAAATATTGTAATGAACAAAAGCACTAGTGTAATGCAGTTCATGGATCTTGAAAGGGTTTGTGGGAGGATCCAGAAAACCACACGAGGTGGACAGTCGGTGGGTTCCTGTTCATGTCTAGGTTTGTGGTAAGCCTGTGTGAAAACCATGAAAGGTTGATGGGAAGTGCCTTTTGTTTTGAATCAAGATCATGAGCCACAAGAGTTGGACTTATTGCAGATGTAGGGTGTGAGTTCTTACCATGTTCACACTAAGGGGGGGAATGTTGGGAAACTATTGTTAGTGTTCACATGTTTGTTAGAATTATAGGATACATAGAAAAATATTGTTAGTTTGTTTAGGAGCTTGTATATTTACGTGTGTTTGTTATAGTTTGGTTATTTGTTATCCTAGGATGTAAGGGATTTGTTACGAGAGTTATCCTATAATATAGGAGATCCAATTCCTGTATATTGGCATATGTAATCTATTATTGGGTAGTGAGAAAAATGTTATTATTCTGTGTGAAGTATTCTATCTGCCTCTGCCCAAATTACCAATAGGCTTCATCTAACTTGTTTCTTTAAGCAAATTTTTTGATGTCCTTAGTGAATTTGGGTGGTTTTGTCATTCAATATTTGTCAAAGTTCCTTAGCTTGTAGTAATTGTCTCATTTTTAGTTTCCATGCGTGATAGTTGTGTGCAGTGAGGAACTCAATAGTCTTAGTTTTTGCCATGATTTAGCAACGAACATGAAGAAAGCAAAAAGATAATGGGCACTTAAATCGTGCTTTACACCCCCCAAAATGTTTTAAAAGTGTTTAACAATGGGCACTTAAGTGCAATTTTTACTATGGACAAGCCTGAATTGATTATTTATAAAATATTAAATTTTAAAGAAATGCTTGTCAAACAAAAATTAGAGATTACAAACAGATTCTTTGCAATTTTATGATCAATTTCAAATTTTTGTGCCAAAATTCAACAATGTGAGCAAAAGTTATGTCCATCACAAAAAGGAGAACAATAGTACCATCAATTTGAAAACGGGCAGTTGGAGTGGAATTTGAAAAAATTGCTTGCATTGTTGCAAAGTGTTCAGAAAGTGCTTTCCAGTGCCTATAAAATGTAAAAAAAATGACACTACGGGAGGAAGTTAGCGCTCCCAAAAAGAAATATTCCCTTAGGCACAAACAAAAGACACCTTGGCACTATTGGGTTGGTTGGTGAGCGGTGCTGTTGGCTGCGTGACAGATTGGCAACATAAATGAGCAGTGTCATTGGCTGAGTGATAGAAATGAGTGCCATGGTTGATTGAGCAACTGATTTGAGTGGGACCATAGTGATGCGGCACATGAGCAAAAATTGCCCATTGAGTGGGAGATAGAAGTGGCGTGTCTTGGTTGAGCAGCTGCAGTTGCCAGTGGGTGGGCAAAGTGCTCTGCACAGAAATAAGTGCTTGCTGGTTGGAAACAACTGAGGGTTGAGAGCCCCTTGTGACCATGTGCTAAGCTTGTTGCA
>VDFB02334099.1:0-24462 GCA_007258455.2 Sequoia sempervirens | reverse complement strand
CCAAGTGGAAAGGAGATTACTTCCATGTTGCTACAGGAATAGTTAAACTCCACAGATCTTCCCATGATTCAAATTTTTATGTTGATTCTATGCCACCATCTTGATGAAAACAATGAGAAACTAAATGTAATGCCACCGTGGGATAATGGGGAGGATTCAATTTTCAAGGGGGCTTCTGATACTCTTTTGTTGAATTAACCAATTCCTTTTAGTTGTCAAAATCAGGTGAAAACTAGGAGTATCATGGGGCATTCAATCACAGTTATAAACTAGCACTTGCATCGAAAGAAGTGCAATAATTATATCAATTATATTTTATAAAATATTTAATATGATTTTGAATAGTTTTCTAATAAGAATAGAGAGCATCTTAGTGAAAAAATAGATTATTGCATGTGAAAAAATACAAAGCACTTCAAGGAATTAAAAAATTGTAGGGCATCGAAGGTGAAAAAAATACCGAGCAACAAAGATTAAAAAAACTTTAAAAGAAAGGGATCAACATAAGAATGATAAACAATTGGAGAAAGTGCCCTAATTCAAACCTATAAAGAAGATACTTAAATTTAACAAGAAACTAAATTGAAACCATAAACAAGTCCAATGGGATGTGCTTTGTGTTGAATAATTGAAAGCCCTAGGTTCAAATCCCAACCAGTATATGGTATACATTAAAAGTGTTGAAACTGACAATGAACAAAACATAAGTTCAATGAATCTCTAAAATTTGGATTGAAATCACAAAAGAAACCGGATATGATACATCATTCAATTCTATCCTAGGGTTCCAATAAGACACCCCAGTGAATTATGAGCAAACACTAAACTCACTAGATTAGGCATCCAACTCTGAGCTAAGAGTAAAATAGTTATCACATTCAATTCCACACAAAGTTGAAACAAAACCATGAGAAAAATACCACATATGCAAGTTCTAATGTATCATGCATGCACCAAGAGGACCTTAAATTGACAAAAGCAAAGGAAAAATGAAAAAATACTAGACAAATTCTATACGGTATAATAGCTAAGCCTTGAGTTAAATTCCCTAAATTCACTGAAACTACGACAAGTGATTACCTCAATATTCTACAAAAATTATGTTGTGGTGTCAACAATGCCAATGAGAAAAAATAGGTGAATTTTTCAGATGAGACGAATCAAAATCTATCTCCCTTTAGTTGTTGCTTCAATCTATTCATAGTAAATGAAAGTAGATCTGAAAATATTAGAGTTTGAGGGCTATTGAAGTTTGATTTTATGTGGAGATCAACAAGATTTTTTCAGCCTTGTTGCATACATAAGGAAGCAACACAATGGAGGTGTCATTAAAATAAGGATAAGAAACCTTGATTTTCATCCATCATCTTATCGTTTGAAATATTAATGTTAATTTTTAGCTGTGATTTTTCAACCGTTGAATGTGATTTGCAATTTTCCAGGCATTTGAATAAGGAATGGCTAGCTATTTTAACTAATGGGATTTTTCTTAGAATAAATGATGGGTTTTTTCTCAATCATTAGACAATTCCAATGGGTTGTGCCCACAATAAATAGCCTATCAACTAATAAAGTGAAGGGCTATGAGAGGTATGAAATAAGAAGTAGTTGGAGGTGCAGATTGATGCCAAGATTTTGAGTAGAATTGATTCTCTAAGTCAATCAAACCCAAAGACAACAAGCATGGTTTACCTATTGAGCCAATGATCACCTTAAAATATTTTGACACCACCTAAATAGTCTTAGACATCAGCAAGTGAAGAAAAAATAATATCCTAGCATACAAAATTCCATATCATAGATCAAATACGGGTAAAAGATCAAAATTATAGCATTCAATCAGGTTCAAGCCCACAAAGCCTCAAAAGCCAATTTGCAATATTTCTCTGCTAGCTTAGATCCACTAAGAGGAGGGTGCAGAAGTATTTCAAGCGAGTATTTGGTTTTAATTATTATTGGTGATGTTATTTGGTTTATGGATTTAACATTGAGATTGTTCAGGGTAGATTTATTTAATATAGAGTATATAGTGCAAAGTTCAAGCATCATAAGATTTAATATTGTTGTTTTTATTAGTGTTTTCATTTAATTGTTATGATGATTAGTTTTTTTCACTAGAACAAATTTTAATATTTAAATTGAGATTGATAAGCATAGTATGAAGAATGGGCATGTTAAGAAAATTTTCACACCTACAGTTTTAAATTAGAGCAAAAATGTTCATTACTAAGTTGTCCTGTTCTATACCAATTATTGAAGGTTTGCATATAACATTGAATTATTTCTCAACCTAGCCCTCACTTTGGTGCAGGAGAACATGGGCGAACGGGCGATTAGTACCACCAAAAATATTGTTGATTTGATTTTCTTTAATTTTGGTTTTGTTTGGTTTCATCCTCCTAAACCTCTTAAATTTTATGCCTTGATGAATAACGAGCAATTTTGTCTTATAAATTGTGATGAAAGAAAATATTTTAAAATACAACTAGCTGGTGTGAATTCCAATCTCCATTTCTCGGACAACATCCTCACTATTTGAATGTAAGAGCACCACTCATTGTAGTTTCGATTTCCATATAGACATGTATGCGAATTGTGAAGGCATAGACATGTTCATGGACTGTTTGTTTGAATGTCTCATTTCCTTTTTGATATATGAACAATCAATTATGAACCAGTGGTGGTATTTAATCTTCAATCTGAAGATGATATGATTTTCTCTTTATCTGATAAATCACATTTCTTTAATGATTTCAATGGGCTCAATAAAAAAAATGAATTCAATGCTTGGGAATGCCTTCATGATGGCATGGGAGACCACGGGTTAGAAAGGAGGACTGAGAAAAAAAAAGTGCAACAATAAAAGCCAAAAAGACTTTGGAAAAGGACGATTTATCCTAGTCTAAAATTGGAACCTTTCATCTTCCAAGAAAAGAATCGATTGGAAGCAAAAGTGAGGTAAAAAGAAAAGTTGGGTTAAGCAGAAAGGTACACTGATTAAGAAATATTTGGCCATGGGTGAGAGAGAGAAAGGAAGTCGATAGGCTTAGAAAAAAACCAAAGGATTGCTCAAAAAAAATGAAAAGAGACAGAGGTTGTAAATCAATGGAGGAGAGGTGTAATACCCCCATGTTTGCTGATTCACTAGATACTCTTGATACTCATTGATATTGTGGATACTTTGTGATACTCTATGTGGTGGATTGATATTTGATCATGTGTGGTTTCTTAGTTACTTGCTTACTGCTCTTTACATTATGTGTGACATTTGATGATACATTATACATTGATGATTTGATTCGTTATGCAATGGTGTCTTTAAATTTATATGCGATGCTGTATTTCCATGATATTATGCTAAGATGACATGTTCAGTGTATCTTGGTGAAAGGACAGAGTAGTACCACTCGCTCGCTAGCGCCCTGCTACCCCGCTATTACCTTTCACGGTGTGTTTTCAGTGGAGATTATGTGTTACTTGACATTTATTTGTTTGCAGATATTGCAGGATTAAAAGTCTCGATTCCACCTGCTTCAGTAGGACAAGGCGAGCACAAAATGAACCCAACGGGTACGATGTTGTTAAAAGGAGTTGTTAAGGAAGAATTCCCATCCCAAGTCCATCATTTCGTTAGGAGGTTGTTGAGTCATGTGTTGACCTGGTCTTGTCTTGGTATTTTGATATTCTGAGTTAAATGATTTATTTAATTTATTTATGGTTTGGTGATATTTAATTTATTTATTTTATATTTATAAGATTAATTAAAGTTATTTTATTAATTATGATCTAGTAAGTATTGAAGTTTAATTATATTTAATTAAAAGTTATTATTTACTAAAAGCTTGTTTTAATTAAATTTTAGAAATAAGTGGTGGTGATTAAAAAATTATTGTTTAAAAAGTAATTAAATGAGAAAAGCTGGAGATAATCTTGTGGGGGTTATTCTGAGAATAAAATTAATTATTTTGAAATCTTTTTTACGGGGAGAGGAAGAGGAAGAGGCAGGGGACTGTAGGAAGGGGGATTTTGTATTCTTTAAAAAGAACAGAAAAGGGGTATGCAGGGGGATTTTAGGAGGAGGGTCTCAGATTTTGATTTGGAAAAAGAAGTTGCAGAAGAGGATCAGCGTTGAAAAGAGGAGGAAAGCATCTGAGTTGGGATTCTTCTACAAACGAAGGACGCCAGGTTCCTTTCAAAATTCTGTTCTGTTTGTTTATGCTTCTGTTCTTTTTATATACTCTTGGCTGTACTGTTTGATGAGTTTAAATCTCTGTGTGTGTTTGAATTCTTTGATTGAAAATTTTTGTCTGTATAAACCTTGCAAATTTTCCCATAAAACCTTAGGGAAGACATTGTCTAAATTTCTTCAATACAATTTATTTGTAAAAACCATAGTTGACAAAGAATTGTTAAAACATTATTGTTTTGGTTTCAACCCAGATCTTGAATTTGATTTGGTCAGAACAAATTATTTGATTAATGTCTGAGAACTAGAATTAAATATGGGTATTTCTATTTATTTCTATAAATACAGATTCACTGGTATATATATATATACATATGTAGATATAATTCTTTCTAATTTACTGGAAAGTATTTTAAAATTTGTGAGGCTGGGTAGTTTTTATTTAATATAGAAGAGGGTTAATTTTGGTACCCTGTGTACGAATGGCTGGGTTTCAAATCCGTGAGTTTTATTGTTTTATTTTATTTTATGAAATTCATTTTATATAAAAATAAATAAATAAATAAATAAATATATATATATATATATATCGGGGTTGGGGCCCTAGCTTGGTTGGCTAAATCTTTCCTGTAGCAGGAGGTTGGTCACAAGTTCTAGTCTCCCCCACCCTCGTGGTACCGGAGGGCGTGTCGCACCAGCGCCACCGGTCACGTTAAAAAGTTTATCAGGCGCACCTGCAGTTTATAGGGGGTCGTGCTACCCGATTCCTGCAGTCTAAAATATATATATATATATATCGATATTGGGTTTATTTGCTTGATTCGTTCTTTTGTATTTGATGAAAGTTAATGTATTCGTTCAGAATTCGCATATTGATGAACCCTGGCAATGTTTTGGATTGTCGTGTTCGTACCCCAATATAGCATATAGTATGGTTGATAAACCTTATCCCTTACCCCGTATTGAAATTTTTGAATCGCAAATTTTATACAGAGATTCGTATATTATAAAACATAATGTTGAAAACTGTAATATTTGTTTTAATCCTTGGGTGGCCACTATTTTCGCACCCTATGCTTCTGCTTTGTTATTTAATTTCTGTGTGTTTGAGAGGGGTGTGGTTGGCGGCAGTCACATCACCCTGACTCCCAAGGACAATGCGATGTACATACTACTGTGCAGTGATAAATATGTATGTCGAACGGTGCTTGGTATGAATTTAAGTCACCGTATTCGGGTGCCTTGTTATTGCGTTTAGAGATTTCGTAACAAGATAGTTTCCTAAATGCGAGATTCTATTCGTATTTTTTTCCGGCTACAGATCTTCCTTATTGTGTTTAGTGCACGAGGTATTTTGATTTCGTGATGCGAGAAATATTTCAAATTCATGTGTATATTATGGACTTTGTTTTATAATAAGTACGATATGTATTGTATTTGAGTTTTGAGTATTTAAATAAGTATATAATTATATATATATATAGAGGATAATATTAATATTAATATTATTATTAATGTTAACACTATATATATATATATAGAGGTTAATATTAATATTAATAATATTATTAATGTTAACACTAATATATATATATATATATTTAATAGATATTGTAACCTTACCATAGGTTAGTTATTAACTTGATAATATGATTGAAAGATAGTTTACATTTATTTATATTATTTAAAATTCGTTGAATGTGGTGTTTTAAGAAAATAAGTGTAATGGTGAAGGTAGAGATAAATTGGATATTATTATTTAAATGGAGTTTTTGTGTTACTGAATTACATTTTGATGAGAATTTTTCCATGCTTTGAGACGTGTCTTATGGTAGTATTTGTTAGTGATTCTTTTGAGTTATATCGTTTCATGTATTATGGATTTTCTTTTGTTTGGGGTTTTATGTCCTACAAGGGAACCCTAGAGTTTAATAATCCTGTTTAGGAACCTAAGTGATTCCAGAGGTGGGGTAATGTGGGTACTCTTGATTTCGTTTTGAATTTAGATTTGTGATGCTTATGGATCAGTTATACATTTGGATTGTACTAAACTGTGGATGTGTTTCCTTGTGGTTGGTGAGATGGTCATGCTTTACTTTTGATTGTCATTTGATTTAGTTCTTTATGTGGTACAATCCTTGATGTTATTGTCTTGTGGTTGAGTGTCTAGAGGGAGTGGCTCTAAGTGGGTGGTCGATGCACAAAGGGGCGCTAGGATAGCCCTCGTTAGAGTGAATTTAATAAGTGATAATTTAATTAATTAACTACAGGGTGGGGAGTAACACACTAAAAAGATAATTGTTGCCTCATCCGCCTTTTAGTGCTACCATAGACTAAAGGGGATTGAGAAGGCCATGGTTGGCATGATCATTGCCTTGACTTCACGAAAGGTAACAGTTCCGCATGAGCAACCCTATGGGGCAGTTCCTTGAGATAGGTAGCCTGGAAAACCATAGATGGGGGCGGTTCCTAGCGCTTGGTTGCCTTGATAATCCGTTAGTAGATGGAGGCGATACCTTGCAATAGGTAGCCTATTGAATCCATGTTAAACCATGCGATGACACTCCCCTCTAACATTCTTATTTATGTTGTCTCTTGGAAATCCTCTAGAATTGGTCACTTGTATTGATGATTTTTGTTGTTGTTTGAATTTGAGTGGTCTCGTGTGTTGAATGATTTTCATTAGCTGGTTGTGAGTCTTTGTCTAGACGTTCTTGGTCGGGAACCCTTCCTTAGCAACTCCTAGCACGGGGGTGGTCGGGTGGATCGTGTTTTGCACCCCATTGGGATTTTCTCTTTAATGCAGGTTCATATTTTAGTGCTGAGTTGCAATAGCAGCTGATTCCTTGTTCGTGGGTTCCAGATTTATGTACTTATGTTATTCTTATACTTATGTATCACTCCCATCTAGTTGGGAAGTTTTGTAAATTATTGCACATCGTGCTATTGTGATGTAATCTCATGATGATGATGCATTGTACTTTTATTGTAAACTTGGTTATGAAAAGGATTTATAATGATGTTATAACTTTGGTTATTATTCTATCATATGTCTCCATTGTTGCTACTGATGTAATTATATCTATGGATGTTTGAATAAATGGTTCTTGTAATGGTTAGTTAAATGTTCATGTTGTTAAGGGTTAGTTCTTAAGTAATGTCCTCATGTACCTCAAAGGACTAAGTCATGAAAATTGAATAATGGTTACATTGTGTTAATTAATGTTCACTGCTTTGTTCTAAAAAAAAAAAATTTTTTTGGTTGCATTTTACTTAATTCCTTTGGGGTTGCATGGCGGGGCATTACAACTTGGTATCAGAGCCAAGGTTGCTAACGCTGGGTTCTCTGGGTAGTTGGTGTCCGTTAGGCAACCTTTGTGCTAACTTTGATCTTACATACTATAACTGTGTGCAGGATCATGCCTCGAGCTAGAGGTCATGGCCGTGGAAGAGGTCGAGGTGGCGGTCGAGCAGTCAGTCATCATAGTCCATCACCACCGAGTTTCCATGGTTCTGAGCATGACGAAAATTCAAATCCTCAAAGTAATCCGCCAGTGGGTGACTAGAACCCAGGACAGCCTAGTTTGGATGGTCAGTTACAACGTCTTCTAGGAGAGCTCCTTGATCGTTTGGGACCCAGGCCACAGGAAGAGTCACGGGTCGAGAGAGAGAGAGAGAAAGGTCTCCAAGGCACATGGATGCTCCAGCAGATCAGGATGCAGTAATAGCAGGGCATATGAGGGATTTGTTGAGAGCTCACCCTCCTACCTTCGATGGCTCGGGAGGAGGCTTGGAAGCAGAAACCTGGTTGATAGATTTGGATCGTTGCTTCGCAATGCACCCATTCGGTAGCAATACCAAGGCTCGGTGCGCAGTGATGCATCTACGGGGTTTCACATCTACCTGGTGGAGGTTGGAAGAACATAAGTTGCACCTGGATATCAATGTGGTTACATGGGAGTTGTTTTTGGATAGGTTCAGGGCTCATTTTCTCTCTGATCATTGGAGGCAGCGCAGAGCTGATGAGTTCCATGATCTTAAGCAGATGTCTTTGTTCGTTGAGCAGTATGAGTGGCGGTTCTACGAACTCAAGCAATATGCTGAGATTAATCACGATGAGGGGTTGCTTGTTCAGCATTTTGTTCGGAGCTTGAATGCCCGTATCAGTGGTGGAGTGAGAGTCTTCGAGTCGAAGATAATGGAGGTTGTAGTAGAGAAGGCTCGGTTAGTAGAGGAAAACTTGGCTATGGCTCTTGGAGGGCATGTTGGAGTTCAGATTGGCAGTGCTCCGACACCAGGTACAGGTTCTAGAGGTGGACAGTCTCAGGCTGCAGGGCCTTCCAGGAACTTTTAGGCACCCTCCAAGGGTGGTTCACATCATCAGCAGTCTCAACCCAAGCAGAATAAATCGCAGTCTCAGCAGGGGGACAGGTTTCAGGGCAAGAAGTTCCAAAGTTGGCAGCGAAGTAAACCTGATCGTTCTGTGTAGTCTGCACAAAGTGCACAGTCAGCACCATCTCGAGGTAGCTTTCAGCAGTCAAGTGCACCGTCTGGGGTTAGAGGCTTTGGGAGAGGTACAGGTTTCTTTTCGTGTGGGCAGCAAGGGCATATTGCCAGACAGTGTCCACAGAAGACTACTTCAGAAATTAGTCAGAGGCCAGCGATTTCAGAGCCGACAGTGGGCGATGCGGGAAGAGCTCATCGGGTTTTTGAAATAGTGGACAATCGGCAAGCTGAGCATCAGGGTACTATGATCGAAACATCAGGTGTGTTGAAGGGTACTAAAGTTTCTATACTTTTTGACTCTGGTGCTTCTGATTCGTTTATATCTCCTTCTGTTGTGGAGCGATGCGGTTTGGTGACATCTAGGCAAGGCATAACTTGGCAGGTTGAACTAGCCTCTGGGTCAAAATTTCTTGTAGAAGAGTTTGTTCAGGGTTGTAAGTTAGATTTGGGAGCTTTTTCAACTCTGGTGGACCTTCGGATCTTACCCTTGGGCTCATATGATGTAGTCCTGGGAATTGATTGGTTGAGTTCACATCGTGCTTTGTTGGATTGTCGCCATAAACCTGTGTGATGTACCAATGACTTTGGAAAAGAGGTGGAGATCGTGGGCACTTAGAGGCCTATTTCTTTGCGGATGATCTCTGCCATGCAGTTAAAAAGGTTGTTCCGTCAGGGTTGTCAGCTCTTTGCGGTGGCAGTGAATGATCTCGAGACTGAAGATAGCCGAGAGAAATCATTGGATGATTACCCTCTTCTTAAGGGATTTTCCGATGTGTTTCCGAGCGAGATACCTGGAATGCCACCTAAGACTTTCGGATAGACCTAGTACCTGGAGCTGAGCCTATCTCTCGGGCTCCATACCGAATGACCACACAGGAACTTCAGGAACTCCGTCTTCAGTTGGAGGAGTTGATAGCAAAAGGGTTTATCTGTCCGAGTGTCTCTCCATGGGGAGCACTCGTGATTTTCGTGAAGAAGGATGGTTCTCTCCGCCTATGCATTGATTATAGATAGTTGAATAAAGTAACGATGAAGAACCGATATCCCCTGCCCAGGATAGATGATCTCTTCGATCAGATAAAAGGGGCAAAGATATTTTCCAAGATTGATCTGAAGTCAGGATATCACCAATTGCGGATTGCAGAACCGGATATTCATAAAACCGCATTTCGTACTCAATACGGACATTACGAGTTCACAGTGATGCCGTTTGGGTTGACGAATGCGCCTTCAGTCTTTATGAGTTTGATGAATGGGGTGTTCAAAACCTTTTTGGATAGATTTGTTCTTGTGTTCCTCGATGATATTTTGATCTATTCTAGGTCTATAGAGGAACATGAGGAACATCTTAAGCAAGTGTTGCAGTGCTTGAGGGAAAACCAGTTATATGCCAATTTGGCAAAGTGCGACTTTTACAAGACTAAAGTTTAGTATCTTGGCCATGTCATCTCAGGTGAAGGAATCTCTGTGGACCCTACAAAGATTCAGGCTATTGTAGATTGGCCCATACCTACTAATGTCTTAGAAGTCCACAGTTTCATGGGACTTGCAGGTTATTACTGGCGGTTTGTCCAGGGCTTTTCTAGGATTGCGCATCCTATTACTTCTCTCCAGAGGAAAGGGAATAAATTTTTGTTAGCTTGCTTTTCAGACTCTTAAGGAGAAGCTGACTAGTGCACCTATCTTGGCAGTACCAGATCCTGTAGGAGAGTTTGTTGTGTGTACTGATGCCTCCTTGGAAGGCTTAGGATCCGTTTTGATGCAGGAAAGGCGTGTGATTGCATACAAATCCCGGAAACTTAAAGATCATGAATTGAACTATCCTACACATGATCTTGAGTTGGCCACGGTGGTTCGTGCTCTGGTTAGATGGAGACATTTTCTCTTGGGGCATCAATTTGAGTTGCATACTGATCATCGCAGTCTACAATACATATTCACGCAGCCGAATTTGAATGCTAGGCAGAGGAGATGGATGGAATTTTTATGTGAGTATGATTTTGAAGTGAAATATATTCAAGGTAAGGAAAATGTGGTAGCAGATGCCTTGAGTAGGCGAAGGCATGAGATTTTTGCTGTGACTCTTGGGATTGATTTGAGGAGTCAAATCCTCATTGCTCTCTCTTCAGACAGTTGGTATTTTGAGGTGAAGTCTGAGATTGAGTCAGGCAGGACTCTAGAGGGGAAATTTGCTGGGTACTCTTTGGATTCTAATGGTGTTTTGCATTATTCAGGACGTATGTATGTACCTCCTACAAAGGGTCTTCGTACCCTAATCTTGACTGAAGCCCATAGGGCACCCTATTTGGCACATCCAGGAGTTAAGAAAATGTATGCGGATCTGCACTCATTATATTTTTGGTCAGGAATGAAGCAGGATATCGCTGATTTTGTAGCTAGATGTCTGGAGTGTCAGAGGGTCAAGGAAGAACATCACCATCTGACAGGATTATTATAGCCTAATCTTGTTCTTGAGTGGAAATGGGATATCATTTCTATGGATTTTATTGTTGGTTTTCCCATGTCTTCTAGGCGACACGATGCGATCATGGTCACTGTGGACAGGCTAACCAAAGTAGCCCATTTCTCCCCTATTAGATCATCTTATACTGCATCTGTGGTAGCAAAGGTTTTCATGGAGGACATAGTTCGATTACATGGCATACCACAGAGGATCATATCTGACAGAGATCCAGTGTTTACATCGGCACTATGGACTTCCTTGTAGCGGTCTTTAGGGACTCAGTTGAATTTTAGCTCTGCCAATCATCCTGAGACTGATGGTTAGACTGAGCGAGTTAATCAGGTGTTAGAAGATATGCTCCACATGTACATCATGGACCAACAATCTTGTTGGGAGGAGTATTTGCACTTGGTTGAGTTTGCCTATAATAATGGTTATCATAGCTCTATTGGCATGGCACCTTTTCAGGCATTGTATGGTCGTCCTTGCCATACCCCTTTGAGTTGGGATTGGTTAGAGGAAAAGGTTCTTCTTGGACCTGACATGCTTCGAGATATGGAGCAGTAGGTGGCTCGTATCAGAGAACATCTTATTGCAACTCAGGATAGACAGAAAAAGTATGCTGATACACATCGTGTTAATCGGCAGTTTGCAGTTGGGGATCGTGTGTTTCTCTAGGTGCATCCACAAAAGAGTCCTATCCGTTTTGGAAAGGGTTCTAAGTTGGCACCCCATTTTGTTGGGCCTTTTGAGGTGTTAGAGAGAATCAGACCTGTTGCTTACCGCCTAGCTTTGCCACCTAGCCTATCGCGCATACACAATGTCTTTCATGTTTCTGTTTTGAGGCCTTATTTTCCTAATGTTACTCATGTGCTGGATTGGAATGCTTTGCAGGTCGAGGACGAACAACTAGCTCTAGAGACTGTGGCCGTGCTTCAGCGTCGGAGTCTCGCCCTCAGGGGCAGAGATATTGATCAGGTGCGGGTCTAGTGGGATCCGAATGATGAGACCTCAGCGACTTGGGAGGATGCATCTCTTATTAGAGAGGCTTATCCTTATTTATTCTCTGGCTTCCAGGAGTAAGCCATGTCCTAGTGGGGGAGGATGTAATACCCCCATGGTTGCTGATTCATTAGATATTCTTGATACTCTTTGATATTGTGGATACTCTATGATACTCTATGTGGTGGATTGATATTTGATCATGTGTGGTTTCTTAGTTACTTGTTTACTGCTCTTTACATTATGTGTGACATTTGATTGATGATTTGATTCGTTATGCGATGGTGTTCTTTAAATTAATATGCGATGATGTATTTCCATGATATTATGTTTATGATGACATGTTTAGTGTATCTTGGTAAAAGGACGGAGTAGTACCACTCACTCGCAAGCGCCCTGCTACCCCGCTATTACCTTTCACGGTGTGTTTTCAGTGGAGATTATATGTTACTTGACGTTTATCTATTTGCATAAATTGCAGGATTAAAAGTCTCGATTCCACCTGCTTTGGCAGGACAGGGCGAGCATAAAATGAACCCAATGGGTACGACGTTAAAAAGGAGTTGTTAAGGAAGAGTTCTTGTCCCAAGTTCGTCTTTTCGTTAGGAGGTAGTTGAGTCATGCTTAGACCTGGTTTTGTCTTGGTATTTTGATTTTCTGAGTTAAATGATTTATTTAATTTATTTCTAGTTTGGTGGTATTTAATTTATTTATTTTATGTTCATCAGATAAATTAAAGTTATTTTATTAATTATGATTTTGAAAGTATTGAAATTTAATTATTTTAATTAAAAATTACTTACTTGCTAAAAGCCTGTTTCTAATTAAATTTTGACATAAGTGTTGGCAAAGAGAAATTATTATTTTAAAAGAAATTAAATGGTAAAACTGGAGTTACTCTGAGAATCAAATTAATTAATTTTAAATCTATTTGAGGAGATAGTGGTTGAACTGAAAAGTCAGAAACTGAACCAATGCATGTCGGGGGTTTTTATTTAAAAAAAAAATTATTGAATGGGAAGTGGAAAGGAAGGGAGCGTGCGTGAAGAAGGGGAAATAGAGAATTTTAAAGAAAAGGAGAACGGAAGGCTGGGTATCTGGCTCTGGTTAAAATCTATATACGAGAAGATTAGGGGGTTGTTTTTCAGACTATGGATATTGGAAAAAAAGGAGCTGCAGAAGGGAATCACTGTGGAAAAGAAAAGAAAAGCATCTGAGCTGGAATTCTTCTGCAACTGTAGGACGCCAGGTTCCTCTCATATTCTTTTCTAGTTATTTAATTCTCTGTTAAAATAAAATACTTCTGGTTGTCCTGTTTAAAGAGTTTTAAATCTGTATGTGTGTTGGTGTTGAAAATGAATTTAAATCTGTATGTGTGTTGTCGTTGAAAATGAATTTAAATCTGTGCGTGTGTTTGTTTAAAAGTGGATTTTAAATCTTTGTGCGTAATTGTTGAAAATGAATTTAAAATTTCTGTGTGTAGGGGTTTCCCCTGATTTGAAATCTATTTATTTTGGGTACATTTGTACCCTATATCTTTATGTGATTTAATGAAAGACCATCTGTTTAATATTGTCAAACCTCTGGTTCAATATAAATTTACAGACTTATTTTTATGTTGAAATAAGATTCGAATGATATTAAAATGTTGTTTATACCATAATGCTTATATATATATATATATATATATATATATATATATATATATATATATATATTTACTTATATATATTTATTCTGGGTTTTGGTGCGAGTTCATGTGAAAGGGATAAAGTGTTTCTTTACTTTTTACTTGTACGAATTTCTTTATAAGTAAATGTTTTGAAATTTGGTATATAATATTAAGTTTTGCATGTGAAATGTGGCTCGTCGTACCATTCCCTGTCTACCCTTTTTACTAGCGTACCCTGCACTGTGAGTTCCATTTTTTCTTTACCCTTTTATTGTGTTTGTTGTTCTTGCATACGATTTCGTTTTATTTTACCCATGTATTTTTGTTGTTTTCTATGTATATTCGGTAATAACTGTGATTAGGATTCGGCACTGCACAGTTGATGATATATTGATTTATATTTTGAATTTTGTAAGGATTGACCCACTGTCTCAGCCTTTTGGCCGGCGTACCTGTGTACCGTGGTCGACCGTCCTTTCCGACCGTCCATCCACCCGCTTAATGAGTCTAGCCGTCCGACGTGTTCAAGTCTGTCCCTTCTCCCTTTATTTTGTTTTGGTACACTTTCTTGTATTTTCTGTATTACTTGTGATTTTGGGAGTCTAAATTTAATATACCATAGCCTATAACATTCAATGTTTTCACTAAATTCGTTTTGAATGACTTCGGTTACATGTCTTCTCTATTGTGATTAATGCTCGGTGCGTCTTGATTTTGTATGCAAGAAATATTCAAATTCATATAAGTGTATAATGGGATTGGCTTTATGTTAGTTCGATAGGTATTGGATTTAAGTTTTAGGTATTTAAATAAATAGGTATATATATAGTTATATATATAGGTTAATATTAATATTGATATTATTATTAATGTTATTTTTAATTATATATATATATATATGTATATATTTATATATATATATACATATATTTATATAATGTAAAATACATTAAGATCAATTAATAATTTAATATTATGATAATGGATCATTTATGATTATTTATATGAATTAGAAGATTCATTGAATGTGATGTTTTATGAAAATAAGTGTAATGGTGAAAAGTAGAGATAAATTGGATGTTATTAATTAAATGGAGTTCTTGTGTTACTGAATTACATTTTGATGAGAATTTTCCATGCTTTGAGACATGTCTTATGGTATTATTTTGTTAATGATTCTTTTGAGTTATATCATTTCATGTATTATGGGTTTTCTTTTATTTGGGGATTTATGTCCTATAAGGAAACCCTAGAGTTTAACAATCCTGTTTAGGAACCTAAGTGATTCCAGAGGTGGGGTAATGTGGTTACTCTTGATTTCGAATTTGAATTTGGATTTGTGATGCTTATGGATCGGCTATACATTTGGATTGTACCAGACTGTGGATGTGTTTCCTTGTGGTTTGGTGAGATGGTCATGCCTCACTTTTGATTGTCATTTGATTCAGTTCTTTATGTGGTACAATCCTTGATGTTATTGTCTTGTGGTTGAATGTCTAGAGGGAGTGGCTCTAAGTGGGTGGTCGGCGCACAAAGGGGCGCCAGGATAGCCCTCGTTAGAGTGAATTTAATAAGTGATAATTTAATTAATTAACTAGGGGGTGG
Source organism: Sequoia sempervirens (assembly GCA_007258455.2). Taxonomy (NCBI): domain Eukaryota; kingdom Viridiplantae; phylum Streptophyta; class Pinopsida; order Cupressales; family Cupressaceae; genus Sequoia; species Sequoia sempervirens. Next base: position 9,027 of record VDFB02334099.1, on the reverse strand, counting down.
GTAGTAACACACTAAAAAATAATTGTTGCCTCATCCGCCTTTTAGTGCTACCACAGACTAAAGGGGATTGAGAAGGCCGTGGTTGGTAAGATCGTTGCCTTGTCTTCACGAAAGGTAACGGTTTTGCCTGAGCAACCCTATGGGGCTGTTCCTTGAGATAGGTAGCATGGCAAACCATAGATGGAGGCGGTTCCTAGAACTTGGTTGCCTGGATAATCCATCAGTAGATGGAGGCGGTACCTTGCGATAGGTAGCCTGGCGAATCCATGTTAAGCCATGCGATGACACTCTCCTCTAACATTCTTATTTATGTTGTCTCTTGGAAATCCTTTGGAATTGGTCACTTGTCTTGTATTGATGATTTTTGTTATTTGGAACTTGAGTGGTCTCATATGTTGTATGATTTTGCATTAGCTGGTTTTGAGTCTCTGCCTAGATGTTCTTGGTCGGGAACCCTTCCTTAGCGACTCCTAGCACGGGGGTGGTCGGGTGGATCGTGCTTCGCACCCCGTTGGGATTCTCTCTTTTATGCAGGTTCATCTTTCAGTGCTGAGTTGCAGTAGCAGTTGATTCTTTGTTCGTGGGTCCCAGATTTATGTACTTATGTTATTCTTATACTGATGTATTACTCCCACCTAGTTGGGAAAGTTTTGTATATAATTGCACATGGTGCTATTGTGATGTAATCTCATGTTGATGTATTGTACTTTTACTTGTAAACTTGGTTATGAGAAGGATTTATAATGATGTTATAACTTTGGATATTATTCTATCTTATGTCTCTATTGTTGTTACTGATGTAATTATATCTATGGATGTTTGAATGTATGGTTCATGTAATGGTTAGTTAAATGTTCATGCTGTTAAGGGTTAGTTCTTAAGTAATGTCCTCGTGTACCTCAAAGGATTAAGTCATGCAAATTGAACAATGGATACATTGTGTTAATTAATGTTCACTCCTTTGTCCTTTAAAAAAAAATTGGGTGCATTTTACTTAATTCCTTTGGGGTTGTATGGGCGTTACACTAGTACTAAAATAAAGTGCAAAGGTCAAAATTGAACCTTCCTAAGTGACACTATGTCCAAGTGATCAACCAAAATGTGAATACACAAAAAATTGAATGAAAGATACCTAGGTTTGAATAAAAAAAAATGTGTATGGATGTCATGATAGAGCTCTTCAATACCTTTTCAATGTCTTAAGAATCATGAAAATTGGAGATCAAAACAAACAATCATGAGCTCAAGAGCCAAAAATGAAGATCTAAATTCAAATAGAAATAAGAGCCACCAAACAATTTTTGTTTGGAAAATAACCTACACCATTATAAAATTGATGAAGCTAGCTTTTTGGTGATATCTTATTTTCAAAAAGCAGCCTCCTAGATTGAAAGTTATAGCATTTTGAAAACAATTGCTCTATTTAGGAACTGGGGGAAAAAATTTGGGCCCTTAGACTCTTATCCCCTAGGTGCCCATATGATTACGCTTGTTTGCAAAGTTTAAAAAGGGTGTCACCCTCCCGCCACCAATAGAGTGGCAGACGAGAGACAACCTGGCAATGCAGGGGTGGCAGGCCTAAACTGCACCAACTGAGAATTAAGCTCCTCCCTACACTTGGTGACGATGAGAAGAACAATCTAGTGATTGGGTTCTAGGGAATAAATTTAGAAAAAAAAATTTTATTAAAACTTGCAATTTTTAAAATTGAATGGAAATTGTACCAATGTGATAGGAGATTGATGTGACAAGTCTACCAAATGAGATGACGTAGACCAATACTTCTTATGCCAGTAGTAGAATATGCCTAAAATTATGTCACATAATATTTTCCCTAGGCCTATGACTACATAAGATGACTGGTATAGAGCATACAATGTGATCAGGTATGGATCCGTATGATTGTACAAAAAATGTAGCTAGTCAAATTTTTTTCCTGATGCTCCCAAATAAAAATGTCAAAATTTGATGAATTGATAGTCAATCCTTAGGTGCTTAGGCATTTTAAACACAATGGTAGGGTCATATTTATCCCAAAGTGCCCCAAAAATTTAGCTACCTCCTAGATCTAGCAACTATAACCCTTAATTGAAACCCTTGTAGATTAGTCAAAACATAATAAAATTTGATGAAACAAAAGGAAAAACCGACTTCTTTGACACCTTGGATTCAATTGTGAGGTTGTTAAAGCCCTCAAGTATACCTAGAAAAAAATTCATGCTAAGATTGGTCCCTCAGATTTGGGAAGAAGTCTACAACACTGAAGCTTTGATACCATGTAGGGGTAATCCCATAATACTAGTTTACAATTTTTGACCAAATTGGACATTGAACTAATTTTTTTTAACTAAATCTTCACTTTTGGGCACCTATAGTGACTAAACTGCGAGGAATTTGAAGATGATGCAACTAGTGATTTGTGACATTTTATCTGTAGATTCTAAATATATTTTTTTCAAAATTTTTGGAATCAAATTGCACTTTTTTTTCCATCTCATTCAAAAACTAGTTTTTAATAGTAAACACCATATTTAAAGAGTGACATTACTGGCTAACACATAATTTTTTTTCTATGAAGGATAAAATTATATTTTTTTCAAATTTAGATTCGTAACTACAATATCTAGTGCATGGAATTGGTTTCATAGCATTTCATTGAATTTTTTTTCTTAATTAAGTTTCAAAGTCAAAACAGTTATAATTTAGACATGATTCACTGGCTAAAACATAAATTTTTTTGTATGTATCAAAATTCATTTTTCTCTTGTTGGATCGGGAACATCAATATCTAGTGCACTGATATTTTTCAATTTTTTTTTATAATTTGCTATTTATCCACATGTGCAAAACATAAATCTTGATTTTTGATGAAAAACCTATGTTTAATCAAACTAAAACATATTAAAATTATATTCGATGGATAGATCATTCTGAGGACTACCATCATGTAGTTGGGTCTGTGAAGTCTCCTCCATTTTCATCCTCAACTTGAGCTTTGAAGGGAATTTTTTTGTAGAGATTTGGTAGAAGAGGGGGAGAAGGGGGGTTCTAGCAAACCAGGGTTCGCTAGAACCCCCCCTTATAGAAAACCCCACTTTTTAAATGCAATTAAAAAATAAAACTCATTAAAGGGTTTTTTGCTAGAAGGAGGGGTTTCTAGCGAACCCCCAGTTCAAACCCCCCTAGTTATAGTGAACCCCCTAAATTGTTTTCCATCTGAAAATGCATTTTTCCTTCCTTAATGGAATTGTAAACCAGTTTTGTGGGTTTACCCATAAAAATTTATGGTGAAATCCTCAACACCCTAGTATCACTTACAAGACAATAATAACTTCCACAAGGGATAAATAGTAGAAATATCATGCTATGATTATGGAAGCAAGATTTATAGATTGAATATAACAATGTATATATGACACCTTTCTTATAAAGGAAAGTTGTGAGATAGGATTAGACAAGAACTTGAAATGTGCCTTAATCCTATATAATGAGAAAACTACCTCAAAAAATATTAAATGACTTAGTACACAAGAATTAAATGCCAAAATTTAAGATAAGATATAGTGATAATAACACTATCTAGAAAGATTCCCTCCTAGGACTAAGTGGAATTAACATGTAAATAGGAACTAGATAGGTAAAACACCTATTTACACCAACAAAAAATATATTAGTACCATCATAACATCATACTTCCTACATACATAGCCATAGCATCATTAGGACATATCATCATCAATCATAGTCATCATATTTATCATCAAAAATACAAAAAAAATCATAGCATCACATCATCTCATCATCATATACATCCATCATATACCATAAAATCAAATAGAAATCATTAGATGCATACATAAAATCATATATATATTCATCACACATGTAAATAACATCACATAACATCACATCATAGCCACATCAAAATATCATCTCATATACACCAAAAGAAGTGTCATGATACATCATCTATATATACAAAATATCTTTACAAGGGCTACCAAGAGCCATGAATATACATATACATCTACCTATAGTCATATTAAAAATGTTTTTCTACATCAATAAATCTATACATCATATAAAAATAATAATCTACATCAAAATTCCTTCATCCTCCTCCCAAATAGGAGAGGCTAGATGAGGAGGAACACCCTATTGAACCATCAATTGAGCCCTTGGATTCTGTACTGTTGGTGCCATTGGTTGTACTAGCTATAGTAGAACCAATGATGGATGCCCCATTGATCCTCCATATGATCTTCCCTTTGATCTCACACCTTGTGAACCTCTTGCTCCACTCCTAGTTGAGAACCTGGGTTCCCTCATCCCTATTTGAACAACTACCCCATACAGTTTCTTGTAGTAGGTAGGCTCTTGTTTTAGTCTCCTCATATCGTCCACATAATGATACATCGATATGACTACACCTACTCTTCCATGCACACCCACTACCTCCAACTATTGGTGACATACCCTCTTTGAGTCCCTCTGTGACTCTGCCCATTGGCATTGAGCTACCTCGACATATCTATCAACTATCCTCTAAGATAGTTGTACCAAGAGGCTATGCCTCTCCAACCTATATCCATCATGCTCCATGTGGGCCTGGTCTTACTCTGAAAGCATGAATTCAAGTTGCACACCCATATCCTCATCATCTCCAACTCTCTGGCCATCATACTTGTGCTCCTCCTTGCCTCTTTGGCCATCATCTCCCTTTTCTACCAAGCCCCTCTAGTATTCATCTCCTCTCTCTCCCACCTCTCCTTGATTAGGTCCACCTACATCATCTCCACCACCTCCACCAACTCCCTCTATTTATTGCCTAACTTTTTGAGCCCTAGATAGCTTGGGAACATGTCTATCTATCCTCATTGCCTTGCCATCTAGATGTGTGAATCTGAGTGGCCAATACAATTCCCACCATAAATCATACTCAAGGGTCATCCTTGCATCCTCTACTGAAAGTCTCCATGCTTATTGAATGAGAACCATTCTAATGAAATATATAATTGCTACTTGAGGGACTATCATCATAATCTCTTATTGAGTATGAGTGAACATGGACATATCCACTGGTACACCCTATAGCTCCCCAAAATACCTCTTGACTCTGTCCAAAACATATCCCTCTATAATATGGGGTGTACACCCAATAATCCATCATGTCTACCAACAAAATGGAAGATGTATACCATCATCATCCCATGCCTCACAAAGAATCCATGTCATCAATGTGTTGCATCTCATAGTTTAGATTACCTAAGTGGTGTTGTGTTAGTACAGTGTCATAGGTATAAATATTGGGAAACCTGGCCGAACAAGGAGTATATCCCAATGGATGAGTGATAGCGATATGCTCCCACACGCATACATGTAACAATGTGACTTTCGATGATAAGTTGGTTGTAATATGTCAATATAAAACTTGGTTCATGTCATGATATAAATGGGACAATACACATGCCCCCAAGCACAAACAACATCATTTATAAGCATCCTCTCAAGGACACATCCCCATCCCACTAAAAGTCCTTGAGATATATATGAATAGGAATAATCACCCTAGATATCAAACCTCCTAGAACCAAGGGGGGATCATCTTATCTCCCTACCCCTTGTCTGATATCTATATCACCATCCTTAATGTTGAGATCATCATCATGAAACACATGTTGCAAGGCCTCCTCACCAATGTCAATATCATACACTAAGTGAGACCTTGGAATTAAGATCCTCAAGATCCCCCACACTTCCTTGAGGGTGATCATAGCCTCTCTAGTTGGAAATATAAATACAAATATCTCACAATGCCACCTCTCTATGAGGGCGATCATTATAGCCCTATGTGCTCTAATCACTGGTATGTATAGAGCTAGAAACATATTTCCTAAGGTGCTACAACTAGCCTTTGGTACTATCAAACTCAATCTCCACAATGAATAACATGTGGAACACCAACCATCTTTATAACAACTTCATGCTAAAATCTCTCTAGGGGCTCTCCAAATCTCTAAACTCGAAGTATGTAAATAAGTTGTAAATGACACCTCGTGGCCTATAAATAAACAAAAATACCCTAGATTCCCCTCATCCCACCCACACTCATACAATTTTCATCATACCATGCCTTTCCTAATTAGTTTCTTTACCAACTTGACCTGATTTTCATCCTCATCTTTGTTGAACCTATCTCGTTTACCTATTGTGAGCCTGACATGAAAGTTAATTTTCTTATGGCCGATCTCTCAAGGGGGAAACCTACCATTCAACCATCATTCATTCGTTTGTTGGGGCATAGTGGAACATACTATCACCAAAATTTTCCATATCAACATTATGCCTTTAAAACAACACAACAAGGTACATTGTCTCAAAGATGGATAAAATTTAGACACCTAAAAATGTCTAACACATTCTTCTAATTCATCAATTTTTGTCATCATCACTCATCATCCCTCTTATCACTATTAATTAATAATTTTAAATTATTTAATTAATTTCCAATTATTCTTCTATCCAAATAAATTAAATCTTGAATTATCCTCTTATCTACATAATTAAATAATTTTAATTAGCTAATTATTCCTCTAAAGTTAAAAATTTTATTTAATTTATTTAGTTTGCACATTCCTCTAAAATAAATAAAATTATTATTTTGACTTTATTGCTAATTATATAATTTTATAGGTAGGTCGGCTCGATTGGTGCAGGTGTTTTGTTTCCTGTGGTAAGGCCCACACCATGGAGTTCAGGCTCTCGGCTCGGAGAGTGGTGCGGTTGGTGTGTCCTTGACCTTAGGTCCGCGGTAAAAGTTTACCGGCCGGTGGGGGTTATATAAGGTAGTGCTGCACCCCAGATTCCCCTCGTTAAAAAATAAAAAAATTATATCATTTTCTATCTGTATTCTTCTAAAACTAAATTTAGAGACCAAAGCTAAATTTAGTGAGTGAACTAAACTTCACTTCACTTCATGTCTTCATGCAACCTCATACATGATCCTCTTGATATCTCATTAATCTTGATCAGTTGATCTCATTTCACATCTTACACCATTGATCTAATATCCCTGAAACCTATTTTGATCATTTAATCACTCCTCGAATTTGAAACCAAACTATACTAAATTTTTATCATGATTTTTCTTAACAAGGTTATGCTAAGGTTATGGGAAATCCACATATCATACTAAAAAACCATAATATTAACTTTACAATGGAGTTTAAGGCTAGGCATTTTTGGTGGAGGTAAAGTATATTAGATTAGTTTGATTTATGTTTTAAATTTGATTTCTTTCATTTGGATAGTGCACATATTTCATTGAGATTAAAACTTGTTGATCACTTGAATTAGGGTTTTTAATTGATTTCCTATTGTTTTGAGTTCATTTGATCACCTTTCTCCAAGTTCCCTATTCATAATGATAAATGATAAATGAATTTTATTAAATAATTATTAACTAATTAGGTGATAAATGATCAATATAAATTATTAAATGATGACATAGTGAAGATTAGGGTTTTGTGGAATAATTTAGGTGTCTACACTTTGATAACATTAGATGATTGAATACATATGATAACACATTAGGCACACTCATTCACTCTACAATATGAAGGATTTGAGTGATGTACGATAAAATCTCAATAGATCACCTTAGGAATCTCATTGGCGTGCTCTACAACATGAGTACAACTTGGACCAATGGGAGCCTATATAGTTGTGATTTCATTAAGTTCTTAAAGAAATATGACAACACATCATTGAAGAAACAATCCATTGGAAATAAATATTATAATAATTAAAAAAAATTATAATATGAAGGATGTGAGTTATGTAATAAGGATTTTTCACATATTCAATATTGATAGATTTATGTATTGAAATAAATGCAATATCTACATAAATAGTAGCCAACATGACATGGAGTCTAAATAATATAAATATTATAGTAAAATTATCTTTTAGGTTGGTACATGAATGCATAGGTCATTCATCATAGAGTGAAAAATAGAAAATAAATCATTCTATGATGCAAATAAACCGTATGATTCAATAAATTATTTCCATGTAACATATTAATATGAGAAACCATATCACTATGGGAAGAAAGGATTTGGTGGGTGAATCATTTCCAATAAAGACACTCTACAATGTAAAAATAATTAACAATGATTGAGAATATATAAAATATTAATTAATTAGATTTCAAACAATGAAAATAAGTCATAAAAAATATTATTTAATTATTGAAATTTTTCTCTTAAATAGGTCAATTCCAAAACTTTTAACTTAAAATGTACAGTTCTATTAAAACATTAGCCTAGACCACAACTAAATTGTTGATCATCATTTATCAAACAATCCAAAATATTCATGAAAAATAATCTTATTAAAATTATTAAAATATTTCATTTTTTGTCACACTCTGATAATTTATTCTCATTCATTTCACAAGTTATCTTGATTATTTAAATGCAATATCTTTGTCCCACGATTGTCGTTGCACCAAAAGATCAACCTGTTAATACCTGATACAACCGTTAGAGTTAACGGATCCACAGGAGGCGATTAGTCCATGTCACGAATCCCTAGGGGAGCACTGACCATCTACCAACAATCTTACCCTCAGCGTTACACAAGGGGATTTGAACCTAACACCTTTCCAGTTCTGATACCAATTGTTGGCCCCACAGTTGTTGTTGTACCAAAAGATTGACCTGTTAATGCCCGATACAATCACTAGAGTTAACAGATCCACAGGAGGTAGTTATTCCATGTCATAAATCCCAAGGGGAGCGCTGACCATCTTCCAACACAATATTCATGGTAAATCTTATTCAAAAAAATAATTCCCAAATGTGAGTGTGTCAAAACTTTCTTGTGGAATATAACTTAATTCGTTGATCAATATGAATTAGACTATGTAGAATTTGTTAATTTTTTTAAATTATCAAACCAAAAAAAATCTAAATTATTTAATCCTTATCATTTAGCATCAAAATATTTTCACCAACCACATTA
>VDFB02334098.1:0-20056 GCA_007258455.2 Sequoia sempervirens | reverse complement strand
TAGATGAAAAAAGATGACATATATGACATACCTTAACGTTCGTGAGATTGTTATGTTTGATAAACCATTCATAACCTTCAAGTTCAACAGCAACAATACAACAGAGAAAAGATTTGTTTGGGAGCCTTCATAAAGGGGCTCATATGCCTTCTCAAGTACAGTAAATCATGAACATCATCAAAGTCATCTCGATCATCATGATCAGCTCTGTCACTAAATGTTTCATGGATCAATGTATCTGTACCATCATCTTCAACTGTGTTTTTCCGCACATGATCATCTTCTTCCATAGGATCATACCCATCTTTGATAATCAAAGCTCCATGTTCATCCACTTTGCAAAACCACATCTCAATGGATAATCCATATCATGCACCCTAGGGCACCCCACCTTATAATAATGTGATAGACACAAATAAACCATGATCATGATCAAGTGATTTTATATATATATATATATAATGTTAAAACGATATATAAACATTTATAAATCCAATTAATATAAACACATATAATGAAAAACTTACCAATGGACAATAATCATGCCCCCTTCAACATGACCACATGCTGCCTACAATGTTTCTACCTATTGTGACAAAATTTTCTTATCTTTAAGCTCCCTTGCACTATTGCAATGACAATAACATTTCCCATCACCCTTTCTTTCAATCTAGCCCACAATCTATCATCAAGTGTCTCTTTATTTTTTCTCTCTGACTAATATTATTTGACATGATTTTTCTTTACTGCTTGACTATTTAGATCTTCAAAAAATATCAAACTCACACTCCAATAATTTTTATTCATAGACATGTAACATAATCTAATAATTCTGATATTTTACACCAAAAAAATTTGGCATGCAACCACCCCTGCAAAAGAGAAGATAGTCTCAAGTTAATGACCCCAAAAAACACTTTACAATGCTAATTCCAAAACTTATTAAATTCTGATTTTACTATGATTTCCAACCGTTAGACTCCTAAAATCAGAATATTGAACTTGCACAACAAAATTTGAAAATGCAACTCTAAATATGCACCAGTCTAAAAATGAAATCTGATGAGATGTTGCTTTAAAATATGATTTTCAAACTTGGAAGTACAAATCTGACTTCACAAATGAATTATGGGAAAGGACAATGGCTACCCTCAACCTGGTGATAGCTTCTTGAATTTTTTCTGATTTTTCCCAAGAAAATCGTCCTTAGTTCTCCACAAACTATCGTAAGTATAGCAAATTCGTAAGCAGAGAAAATTCGTAAGTATAGAAAAATGTTGTCGCAATAAATAGTTGAGCTCACTTTTTATTTATGCCGGCCTCAATTTTGACTTCACATGTTCATTGAAATTTCAACGAAAACTCTTTGTCACAATTTCAACAAAAAAACAGGTTCGTCAAAATTTTAAATGTCGTATAATTTTTAAAAAATAAAAATTACACATTAAATATCACTAGTACCCAAAAAATACATCTAATTATCCATCTTCCGTCGGATTTGGAAGTCAAATGAGTTAGCATGCATCCTCTTGTGTTATGAAATTCTTACAAATCTGATAGATACTAGGAGGGTATCCAACATGCTTATCAAAGGTTTTACTTTTCCTTCCTAGATTATGCCCATGATTAGGGAAAATACAATCATACTAGCCATTAAATGCTTGAAAAGAAAACATGCTATCATGGAGAAGTAAATAAAATGAAATGCAATGACCTAAAGTGAGATGTTTAAATGCAATTTTTAGATTTCAAACAAGGTAATTTATTGATTACACTATGTCACAATCTAAAAATGAAATGTTGTAAATAAAAATTTGGAATTGATCAATGCATGGAATGAGCTAATTTAAGCTAGATCTAGTGAAATGCATGTAATAGAAAGTCAACCAACTGAAACAAATAGTTAATGGCAACAAATAAAAGTGTAAAAACAAGTTTTTCAATGCTGTAAAAGGTAGTTTCAAGGGTGCAAAGGAACTGATTTTCCCAAGGTGGCAAATGAGTCCCAATGGGGATTTTTTCAAATTTTTTAGAAGTTTTCAATTGGTTTTTATGCTTTTTATGTTGTATGACATGAAGACTAAATGCAAATGCAGTTTTTATATGACTTTCAATGATTTGAGATGAAAAAATGTAGCCTATATGCTCTTTCACTAATTCAAAATTTGAAAACCCTAGAATGCCAATTAACTAATGCAAATCCTCATGAAAATAATGCAAGCTAAATTGAGGATGATGATGATCTCCAAATTATAATTAAGGTGTTCTAAATGTAGGTTCACCAAAATGAAGAGGTGAAAATGTGGGTCTATGGTGATTTTAATAAGGTTGTAGAGCACACCCACTTTTCACAAGCTCTTCACTCAAGGATCATAGCCCTAGAGATCTCAATGCAGGGAGAAAGAGATCTAGCTAAAGGACTATCCTAGGAGATTAGGATCTAATGAGGGGCTCACCACCAAGCCAGGGCTTGGAAAAATGTATGACATGCAAGATGAAATGCAAATCCTAGTTTGATGAAATACTTCACTAAATAACCTAGAAATGCAAACAAAATAAAATAGAAAGTTGTAAAATAGAAAGTGTGCACCTGGAAACTTGCAAGAGATGGAATGGAGCTCTAAAATCCTAAAATTTCTAATTTTATGGCCTAGTGGGACTCATTTTCCATTTTGGGTGAATCATTCCTAGATCTGGGTATTTGCATCGGAGCAAGTTTCAACCAAAAGGGTATCCAAATCTGCAAAAATCTTCAACAAAATCCTATAGTGGGACTCATTCGCCACTTGTGGAAAATGAGTTTAATTTAGATTTTTTGGAACTTCAAAGTTTGAACTTGGTCTTCTAAGTTTTCTCTTTCTGTTCCTTCAAGTGTCCAAATCTAAAACTCTAATTTCGGGGCTATAGGTGGATTTTTAGTGAAGATTTCAACCTTATGAATGGGGAGAAAACTCCAACAACTTCCTCCAAACTTGTAACATATTCTTCAAGGGATATTCAAGTCTCCAAGCACCTAGATTTTTGATGATGTCTTGTAAATCTGTAATCTATCATGATGTGGCCATGGAGGATGTAGATGTTGACCTTGAAATGGATGAAGAATAATGCTTAACCTTGGAACTTGGATGCAACATCACAACACTAGCTCAACAACATGCTTGATGCTTGATATCATTGACCTAATAATGGATCTTGATTTGCTGCAACAATTGATGAAGAATTGTTCCCTTGAATGCCTTAGAAGTGATCTTGACTGCTCTTGTGAACTCCAAGTTTACTATAATGCATGAATACTCAAGTTGCTAGGTGATCTCTTGAATGCTTAGGTGAAAATGAGTGAATGAACCTTGTATTTATACTTAATTATGTAATATATCCTGAAATTACAACACTACAAGCCAAGATCAAATCTAGGAGGCCAAAATCCCACCAAAATTTGAATTAATCTTGAGTTTTAAGCCAAATGGGACTATTGACAACCCTTGGTGAATGGGTCCCACCTAAGGGGACTCATTTGCCAAGGGTGGCGAATGAGTCCCACCTTAGCTTTTTAAGGTGGGTATTTTGGGATTTTTGGGTTTTAAATGGTTTTGTCGAGATTTACCTCAAAATTATACATAAATAAGGCTTATGGATGCAATTTGGGGAAAATTATAGCATATAAAGCCGAATTATTAAATAAAAACCTTTGAAGAGTGTGAAAGTGTGTTACAATGCTTTACAACACCCAAGAAAAGGCATTAATTAAGCACATTTTTGTTAAAATAGGTCCCTTAGACTCATTTAATTAATAAAATCCTAGAAAAGTGTGAAAGTGGGTTACAACACTTTACAACACCTTTGCTAGGCCTAAATTAAAGCACAAAAATAGGTTCACCAGCATTATTTGATTAATAATGCCCTAAAAAAGTGTGAAAGTGAGTTACAACACTTCACAACACCCTTACAAAACATAGATAAGTGCATTTTATTTAATTTAGAAGGGCCCAAGACCTAGTGTGAATGTGTCAAAACACATTACAACACTAAATCAAGGCCACTTTTAGGCTTAATTTAACAAGAAGGAGCTAAACTTGTATGAAAATGTCATAGATGACAATTTTTGACACTACAAATTCTACAAAATTATTCATCTCTTATAATCTAAAATTGTTATCATTCAAAGAATGCTAGAATGGGGAATCTAGATAAGGGCGTGGGGTTTGTTGATGTGGTGTTACTTAGTGAACCTTGTCCAACCATATAGCCATTGATGGTTATTTTCTGAGAAGGTATAAGACTCTTACATTTATGGCTCTAGCTAAAACTTGTGTTAGGAATTGATGGACAATATTGAAGGTAGTGAATAGATACAAAGTTCCTGAATATTTCATGTTTTTCTAGAAAATAATTTAAGAGATTACTCAAATTTCTTTGCCTCTAACTCTTTTGTAGCCCTTTTCGATTATTTCTCTCATTTATTGCATTCCCATTGAATCCAAAATTCTCCTTTTTCTATTCCTTCTCTCTTATTTGTTGAACTATTTGTAACTCAATTGCTTGTCGTTGAAACTCTTTTTCCATTCTCAATTTCTCCTTCATACCTCTTTCCACAATTATTTCAAGATTCCTCTATTCCATCTATTTTCTCTTCCTAACTTTCAACTCTTGAATCTCCTTCTTCCTTACCTCTTGCTCCATTAATTTTTGTATTTAGTCATCTATGGTGAGGAGTTGAGATTGTCTACTTAGTCAAATCCCATAGTTATTTTGGTAGTTCAATATATCCTTCCCTAGATGAAAATGTAGTTTTAGGAATTGGCTAATGTTGGAATTGATTTAGCCTCCCAATGGATCATTGGATTCTTGTTCATTTTCAACTTTCACCTTACTAATATTTCAATTCATATCCTGACCTACTCCCAATTCAATAGCTTCACATTCTCCATAGTCAACATAAAAATGTACTAAGATAGATGGGCCCATAGTGTTTGGTGGAGATGGAAATGAAATAATTTGGTATTCATCCACATTTAATTCAATACAAAGATTTGTATCACCCTCCAACAACCATGATGGTTGGTCTATTGCAATGGGTAGAGAAAGTGGCTCCCTTGAATTAGTATGCTAGTTTGGAAAAATAGGAATTTCTGTTGGACCACATATTTCCTCTATCAATGACTCAAATCTTCTTCTAAAAGGTTTACATGTGTCCCTTCCACCATTGATTGTAGCACATCAATACTGGATAGACTTAGAACGTTTTGTGTAGATGAAGCTTACTTTGGGGCAGTAAAATCAAATATGTCACTTGACTGCATTTCCTCCATCAATGCATTTGATTTAGGGCCAAATAATTGTCCTATTAAAACCAAATTTTTATATTCTCAATAATCAATTATTTTTGAAATGCAAAGTTGCCAAGTTTTTCCAACTCTAGCATTTTAATATCTAAATTGGGATAATCATCCATGCTACCCTTTCTCTCTTAATATATTATGATTTTAAAGCTAAGAAGATGCTAACATATAGTGGCTAGAACTTGTGAGATGTGTGGGTTGGTAGGGTTAGAAAGTTAGTAACAAGTGATCTTGCCTCTAGAATAGTTGAGAACACAAGATGGCTTCCATGCCCATAAAAAATCAGCATTTGTCTAGATTAGTGGGCGAGACACCCCTATGTACAAAACTAACAAAATGGTGTAGCCAATTGAGAAAGAGATTTTTTTTCATCCATGCATGGGTTGAGAAACAATGCATACACTTGGTTAGGCATTGTAAATTTAATTCTTTAGTTGTTGCTTGCTCTTAAATAAGTAAAAACCAAGAATTTTTCATCCACAAGCATTCACACAACATAAAATTGTTATCCACTCTTGGCTCTTTGGTATATTGTATGTAACACTTCTACTAACTTTTTTGGCAAGCACTCACATTGCACCATTTCTATTGGCTTCAATGTCAGTCTCATCAAAATTTCAGCTACATAAGCCCTTGACAATGTTTCATAGAACATTGCAACCAATGCAAGCCTCAAATTGAGTGCCCTATCTCTATCAAGTCTTTATGTTTTCCTCAAAGTAAGATCAAGATATCATTTTTGAATCCTATTTTCCAATACTTACTAGGTAGTTCATCCTTAAATGGATTTGTCCTTTTTTTGCATTTCTACACTACTTTAGCCTTTAATTCACTATATCAAGTCCACAACCAATTTTAGCCAACTCATTAAACCATCAACAACCTTTTTCTCTTCTTCTTCATTCAAAATAGCTGGGGGACCATTCCTTTTGGTGGTAATGACACTAGTCAACCAATTTGTTAGTGTGATTGTTGGAAGTCCCCACTTCTTTGTTGCCCCCCTTGTTCAAAATTCATTTTCTTCAACATCTCTCATGGAAAATTCTATAACATTAGTAGACCATTCTCGTTGCACTGAAATATTTTTTGATGTAACAAATGCATTTACTTCGATTATAGGTTTGAGTGGTTGTGCAATGGGAATAACTCCATCCTCTAAATATACAGGTAGCTCAAAACCTCTCTTTTGTAGAGGCATTGTTGTTTGTAATCTCTTTACACCTTTCCTAGTTTTGGCTTGGGATTTTTTCTTCATATGCATTGAACAAAGTGTATATATATAATACAATTGCTAATATTTTCTTATATTTTTATGATTCATACATTCGACTCCTTTTTAGAATAGAACTATATATATATGTGCCATGTTTATAATTGATATATTTAATGCATATAATAGGATGAGCATTTTTATGGTTTACTAGTGGCAATGTGGGCTATGATAGTCTCTCTTGGCAGTGAACAGGTAAGCCCCAAACATGCATCCACAACCTTCTCATGCCAAAAAACACCTCAACTAATATTGTATATATTTATATATTCCTATATGTTAAATCATAAACACCCTAGAATTCATAATGATACATGCTATTTATTTTAGATTTTAGAAAACATTTAGTAAAAAATAGTATTGAAATGAGAGAAAAAAATGAGATTGCTCTCAAATTAAAAAACTATCATTTACATTACACCAAAAATCTATTACATAGTATTTCCTTTATAAGGCCATTATTCCCATATAAAAATAGTTATAGGAATATAACTTCCAAACCCAATTTTATTTATTAAATTAAAAATAGCATGTTAATTAATTTATTTAACTATTTTATTTAACTATTAATGTCATGTACTAAATTCTAACACCCCCCTTAGTACTGACATAGAGGGAAACTAGAAATTAGTATAAATATTGAAATTTCTAGGTGGTCTTATGTAGTTTCACCAAAGATGTATAGGCCCCATTTCCCTTGGAGAATAAATCATCATGTTTTCCTTGTTCTACAATCACTCCATTCTTCACCACTACTATGAGATCTGCATCTTTGATTGTTGAAAGGCGGTCTCCAATAACCATAGTAGACATGTTTACCATTACACAATCCAATGCATCTTGAACTATGTATTTTGATTCGACATCTAGGGCACTTGTAGCTTCATCAAAGAGAAGTATCTTGGGATCTTTTAGAATTTCTCTTGAGATTGTAATGCGTTGCTTTTTACCCTTAGATAATTGCACCCCTCTCTCCCCAACAATTTTTTTATATCCTTGGGGAAGGCTATTGGAGTGAAAATGACACTGAGAGGGCGGGGGGGGGGGTGAATCAGTGTCTTAACATATTTTAACAATTTTCAGAAAAATAAACCATAATACATATTTGTTCTCAATATTTCAATGATAAATGCATTCATGAGTTGAATGCAATCATTCATAAACTGAAATGAGAAATGTACTTGCAAAACAATGAACAATAAAGCATTCTCACAGTAAAGCAGTGAAACAACAGATGAACAATGAGACACACGATTTGCCAAGTGGAAAACCCTCCTGGGGTAGAAAAACCACTCCTAAACTGCTGCCTTTCAGGCTCTTATCTGAAAACCACTGTTAACAATGCCTTATAGGCTAATTTCTGAGCACCAACTCAAGGAGCACCAACCCCTCATTTTGAAACACCAATTTCAAGGAGCACCAACCCCTTACTCAGATTTCAGAATTACAATAACACAGAGGATCTCTCTGTTTCTCAGATAAGCTCACTCATACCTCTCTATCTAATACCCTAAAGATTCAACACAATGAATCCTTAAAATATTAAATACATAAGGTTTACATCAGTGCTCTGCAACATGTTTTCAATTTTTTAATAACAGAGCTTTTTCAACATTTCAATTTTTGATACAACAGGTTATGCTATCACAAAATCACATTGTCTGACTCACAGTGATGAAACACTATATTTATATGAATACAAAGATATAGATCTGCTAAAAATAATTCTTCACAGATGTCGTTTTCAAAAATATCTTTTACCCAACTGGTTGCTGGAACTGTTTTGTTTCAGGCACCACAGGAAAAAATAATATCACTGCAAGGGTTTGAAAAGAATTTGTAATTGAACCCTTATCTAATCAAGCATGAAATTGAAGAAAACAAAATGAATGAGAACCTATCTAGAAGTTTATACCAACCCAGGTAGAGGAAACTAATGTAAGAGTGAGTGGGGAAATTTTTTAATCTCAGATGGCATAAGTTCTTTATGAGTGCTTCTCTCAAATACTCTTATCAACACACCATCAAATCATTGTCCTTCTATATGGAAAAATCAACACACAAAGGGTCTTTGAATCTCATACTTTTAAAGGACTTATAATCACTTGAAACATGCTCTAATAGAACATAATCAAAACACCATAGCTATGATCAACACTTAAGAAACCCCATGAATTCATTCCTCAACTAGTAGGCCTCTTTACCCCCAATTGCTTGTAGCACTGTCTGGTAGGACAGTCCAATTAATTCTCACCCAAAAACCTATATCTGATGTAAACTACTATTTTTAGGCAATTATCTTATGCCTCTACAAGGCCACAAAATCTTACTTCTTGACAGTGGTTGGAAAAGCAACCATGGACCAACCTGTCGTTGTCCTCAAGAGGCCTAATTGAGTGCACTTGACTGGTTTTTGATTACCTAGGCTCACCCCTTCTCCCCAAAGCCTTGTTCCAAACTCCTACAGGCTACTTACAACCATTTCAATCATTCCTAATTTCCACCTTGAACAGAAATCTCCCAAAACAAGCAAAACTCTGATTTTTCGCTTTACAAGCTAGGCCTGTCACATGAAGATGCCAGGCCTAGATTAGTTTGTAACTTTCCCCACACATTTATCCATTCTCAAAAACCTTGAAAAGATGAAAATATACATAAATACCTTCCATCCCACAAGAAATTAGCAACTATACACCGTGGGAGTGGAAGATAGAAGCATTTTTTGGCCAAGCCCTAGTTTTGAGGGTTTTTTGACCTGCTGTTGCTAAAACGGAGATATCTCCACTTATACTCAATGAAAATTAACCAAAAAACTTTCAAATGAAATATTAAACTCTCCTATTTCCAACCATAATAGGTTTGAGGCCGTACAGATCGTACAAAGGTCATACCATGCGTTTTAGCAGCAATTTACACATTGAAATTTCCAGAAAATGACCACTTTTTTCATTAGAACTTCAAAGAAAACGATTCAACAACCATGCCTCAACCATGAGAGGATTATTTAACATCTAAAAAACCTTCCCAATGTCCTCCAACTGACATTTTAATTAGGTGGACGTTGGAAACCAAATTTTTACCATTTAGACCCCTAATTGCCTAGTTTTTCACTTTTAACAATTTGTTGACAATAAGTACATTATTATGCAACCTTTTGTATTTTTTGCACTAACTAACATAAAAGACCCCTAATTACATCATCAATGGGCTCAAAGGACTTATTCAATCATGAAATGACTCAAATACCCACCTAGTTTCCTAATGCCTTCCTACTGATGTTGAATTTTGAAAATGTGTGTATTGGGTGCTCACCTTTGAGAAACACCATCAAATCTCCTTCAGTTCAAGCTCGACCAATAAAATAGAAAACATATAAGCCATACCCTCATAAACTATACAAAATATTATTGCAAACTATCTTTCTGGTTTAGGCAAGTGGAATCAGCGAGCGATAGTTTACATTCTTGAAATAAAGAGAATAATGCTTGTTCGTGCAACAAGAAAATCAAATAAATACCAAACATTCAATGCCAACCACAATAGCTGCCCAGGTTTTTAACTCCCATCGACTTCCTTTGAAAGAATACAATCGAAAAAATCTTTTCATGCACAGATAAATCCCATATGCTGGTCGAGCTCTCATAATGAGCTAATTTCTGCAACAAAAAGTGATGATAGAGAGCTTGTTAGAGTAAAGTAATTAATTAACTTTACTCTCCTCTTAAGAATTCACTTTATGCACATATATTAGTCATTTAATAATTAATATTAATTATTAAATGCACTCACCTTTAGGGTTAGGGTTTCCTTTAGGTTTAGATCTCCTTTTATAAGGATTGATCTCTTGTATTCACCTCTCTTGACTTAATTTCTTTTTCGCTGAGAATAAACTTTTACAATTGTCAGAGCAAAACCCTTGTTTGTTTCCTACAAATTTCTTCCTTGTGATAGGTTTTTTGAATGCAAGTTTCTTGGGCTTAATAGATTTGTTTTTCATCAAATCTTACATGAAATATCGAGCTAAGATCACGCTGTAAGCTTGTTCATGTTTGAAGAAAAAAAAGGGAGCAAGGAGTTTGACAAAAATTTAGGATTCTTTGGCTAATGTGAGGAGGAGTTCTAGGTGTAGTTTCTAGATGCAGTTAATTTGAGGGGATTCTTCTTTTCCTCTTGAATGCCATGCATGGTGACATTTGTGTTGGCCGGATCTAAAGGAAACTTCAAACCCACAGTGGGTACTATGCTTTTACTTGAAATTTTTTTAACCTGCGATTGCTATCCAGATCTATGGTTATTTTCATCAGAAAAATCCAAAGGTACACATGATACTCATTTGAAGTTTTTATTTCCCTCTCATTGTAAGCAATCTTTTCTAGCTTCTACGGTTCGGTTTATTGAATTGTGGGGGGTGTTTTATTTCTTGTTTTCTATAATTTACTTCAGTAAACTTGAAATTATATCAAAATGAAACCCCTTCTAAAATATGGCCAAGACCTCTTCTAGTCTAGAACTTCTGACCCCTCATAATTATCACACTTGGAAGGGTCACATGATGACACTTCTCCAGTCTCGAGGGTTATGGTCCTGTTTGGATGAGGTTCAGCCTTAGTTGACTTGCCCCTTTGAGGTTATGTAGCACAAGAACAATATGGATCAGGCTATGGGATTGCTAGCTTTGCACATTTCAGATAGTCTCATGTTTCATATTGATGGGTGTCTCACTCCTCGAGCCATTTGGACCAAGTTTGATGGACTTTTTGGCACTGTCAACGAATTCAGAGCATTACAGCTTGAGGCTGAGTTGACTTCCTTAGTACCTGATTCATTTCCCTCCATTGAGGACTTTCTGATGAAGTTCAAACAGTAGAGATCTATCTTGCAAGGTTGTGGCAAGATTAAGACTGATACAGAGTGCATCTACCTGATCCTCTCCAAGCTTCGGGGTCCATTTCAGATCTTCTCTTCGACCTTCTATTCCACCATGGATGCCTTGGGTACTCGCCATGTCATGCCTACCTTTGAGGTGTTTTGTGATCATCTGACTCGTGAGAAAGCCAAGCTCAAGCAGATGGATTCACTTTCAGGTTCACAGAACCAAGCGTTGGTAGCCCAGTCCTCCAAGGGAAAATAGAAGGAGAAACCGAAGCCCAAGAAAGATTTAGCTAGCAGTGAGACTTCCTCCAAGCCACCTTCTAAACCTAATTCAAACCCACAATTCAATTCTAAACAGGGAAAATCTTTGAAGTCTAGTGAGTCTTCCTCCAAGACTAAGAAGAAATTTGGAGATCCTTCCAATTTTTGTGGCAAGGAAGGACATCCAGTTTCCAGGTGTTAGAAACGTTTAGAAGCTTTAGAGGAAGCCATGTAGCAGCATAATATCACTACAATTCAGCCTCCTTCACAACCCACAGGGAAAGGTCATGCTCTTTCTGCACGAGCATTATCCTCGGAATCCACTTGTATTCTAGATTTTGGTACCTCTCACCATATGACACACACAGAGGATTTGGTCACCGCTCTTGCCCCTACAGGCACTAGACATATTGCAGTTGGTGACTTAGCACAACTTTCAGTTCAGGGTTCAGGTACTGTTTCATTGAATGGTGGTTGTCTTCAGGATGTGCTTTTGGTTCCTAACATTTCAACAAACCTTCTATCTGTTTATTAGATTTGCCACTCTAGCTCTAGTAAGACAGTTGAGTTCTCACCACATGATGTGGTTATTCAAGACCTTCATGATCCTGACTTGGTTGTGGCTACTGGGAGTGTGGATTCTGCATCACGTTTATATAGATTTGATGGCTTTGAGAGTTCAGACACTGTTGGTTCCTCTCTTATAGCCCATGCAGATTCAATGAGTAGGCTTTGGCATGAGCATTTTGGCCATGTCAATTACAGATATCTACAGTAGATGATACACAAGCACTTGTGATTGGGCTCCTACAGATTTCTTGTACTTATGGTGTATGTCGAGGTTGTGCCCTTGGAAAACATCATCGAGATCCTTTTCCTAAGGATCGAGCCACTCGTGCTAGGGCACCCCTAGAGTTGGTACACAGTGATCTTATGTCTTTTCTGACTCCTTCCTTTTCAGGGGCCCGCTACGTGCTCACTTTTATTGATGACTTCTCCAGACGTACATGGGTGTACTTTCTTAAGTACAAGTCTGATGTCTTTGACTCATTTAGGACTTTGAAGACATTTGTGGAGAAGCAATCTGGAATTTCTATCAAGAGGATACACATAGATAATGGGGGGGAATATGTTAATCAGGATTTTATAGATTTTTGCACTGAGCATGGTTTATAGCATCAGTTTATAGTCCCCTACACCCCTTAGTAGAATGGTGTCGCTGAGAGAAAGAACAGAACCTTACGGGAGATGGAAAATTGTATGATATAGTCTCAAGCTATGAGTTCTTCATTTTGGGTTGAGGCAGTCAATTGTGCCAATTATATTCAGAATCGGATGCCTCATAAGGCATTGCGACATATGACTCCTGAGGAGGCTTGGACCCATGTCAAGCCTGATGTTTCTACATTCTGAGTTTTTGGTAGTGAGGCTTGGGAATTTATTCCTGATGCTCAGCGGAAATCCATGGAGAGGAAGAGCTGACCACTCATATTTGTTGGCTATTGTGAGGATGTTAAGGCGTACAGGTTGTTTGATCCTTATTCTAGAGAGGTCTTTTTTTGGCGGGATGTCCAGTTTGATGAGCGCTATCCTCATATGGATTCTTCATCACCAACTTCTCCCTCATTGCCTACTCCTCCCTCTTCATCTCTTGAGGATTACTTATCTCTTGAGGTTGATGTAGATGATGATCCACCATCTCCACCACCACCAGTTGCTCCGTCTTTGCCTAGGTGGGCTCGTGTCACTGTTGATGTAGCTGGTTCCTTGGTAGGTGATCCTTCAGATACTCGTCGTACTCATGCTCAGACATCTGGTTCTATTCTTTTGAGTCATGCCATTTCAGATGATCCTCAGAAGTTTTTAGAGATGACAGGTCACCTTGAGTGGGATAGGGCCATGGATGAGGAGTATTCTTCTTTGATGAAGAATCATACTTGGGATCTTTGTCCTCTTCCTAAGGGAAGAAATTTGGTTCGGTGCAAGTGGGTGTACCGTACCAAGTATGCTGCAGATGGTTCTATTGATAAGTATAAGGCACGTCTTGTTGCGAAGGGGTTTTCTCAGGTAGAGGGTATTGACTACTCCGAGACCTTTGCTCCTGTCGCCAAGATGAACTCTATACGCCTTGTACTTTCACTTGTAGCTTCACAGGGGTGGACAGTGTTTCAGATGGATGAAGAGTGCTTTCTTACATGGAGACCTACGTGAGGAGATATATATGGAGCAGCCTCAGGGATTTGTACAGGACACTTCTTTGGTTTGCAGACTTTGGCGTTCATTGTATGGTCTCAAACAAGCCCCTCGGGCTTGGTATGAGAAGATGGACTCTTTCTTGATTTCCTCTCATCAATAATAATCGGCCATTCTGATCACAATGTATATTCAAAGTATCGAGGGTGACTTTTTGATTCTTTAGATATGACTTTGTTGATATCGATATATTCAACATTTATATTGACGACTATCCACGCGATCCCAATTTTTATACAAAAAAGTAGCTGGTTATAGTTTGCTGTACCTGACACATTCTTGTCCTGATCTTTCCTTTGTGGTTGGCCTTGTTTCTCGGTTCTCCCATGATCCTCATGAGAGCCATTGGCAAGCGGCCAAACGTATTTTGAGGTACATTTAGGGCACCACTCATTATGGAATTCACTACACTTCAGGATTCCCTCACATCATTAGTTTCACTAACTCTGATTGGGCTGGTGATGTCAATGATCGGAAGTCTACTGGGCTTTATTTTTTTGTTGGTTCTAGTCCTATCACATGATCTTGCAAGAAGCAAATGCTATTGCATTATTATCTACAGAGGTTGAGTATCATGCCAGATAGCCGAGGTTTTATGGCTTCGACAGTTGATGACAGAGTTTGGGTTTCCTCCAGATAGTCCCACTATTCTTTGGTGTGACAATCAGAGTGCCATTCACATTTCTCGCAACCCAGTGGAGCATCAGCGGACTAAGCACATTGAAATCCACATGCACTTCATCAGGCAGTTGATTCGGGATGGTTCTCTCATCTTGGAGTACATTCCTACAGAGGAGTAGGTTGCAGACATCTTCACTAAACCTTTGGCATCTCTGCGCTATCTTCAGTTGCACTCCATGCTTGGGGTGAAGGAAGTTGTCCTTGGGGTGTCTCAGTGAGGCCTTCCTTCCTTCATGTTTTTTCTTTCAGCATGTTTCTTTATCTCTTTTTGGAGAGGAGTTTTTTCCCACTGGGTTTTATCCTTTACTCCGCTTTATAGAGATTTTGTTGTATTAGGGTACCTGATCAGGCCATGTTGTCGAGACCCACAGTTGCATTGTAGTTCTTTTGCTTTCTCTGCATTGTTTGTAGCTGCATTGTAGCTCATCTTAAGGGGGGGTGTTAGAGTAAAGTAATTAATTAACTTTACTCTCCTCTTAAGACTTCACTTTATGCACATATATTAGTCATTTAATAATTAATATTAATTATTAAATGCACTCACCTTTAGGGTTATGGTTTCCTTTCAGTTTAGATCTCCTTTTATAAGGATTGATCTCTTGTATTCTATTTGCTTGATGTTCATTTTTCAGCCTAATAATACATTCTTGCATATTGTCAGAGCCAAAACCCTTGTTTTGTTCTCTCTTTCTCTGTGATAAGTTCTTGCATGCAGGTGTTCTTTGGGTTCTGTGGATTTGTATTTCTCAAATCCTACATGTTAAAATATTGCTACACAATATTTACAAAGTTTCACCCAACCTCCAACAATGCAATTTCATCAAACTCCTATACTTAGCCATCAATTTTCCAGCAAAATCTCAAGAAAATCCCCTAGGGAAACACTCAAAACTCATTCAAACTCTCCACCTTGCTCCTAAACCCTACTCCAACATTTAAACCTACCCTAAACCACCCATTCCACCAATTTATATGGAAAAATAACGGTGGAATGGGTGTTTATAGCATTTTGACTACTCTCAAAACTTCAAAATCTGAACTTAGCCGCCTACAGTAAAATAACTGTAAAAACTTCAAAACTTAATGAAATTTAGTCACTCTAAATCCAAAATGATCTTAATTCATTTCCCTAACCAATTCACATCACCTTCAATCAAAAATCCTTAGTACAGATCCATAAAAATCAACGGAGTAGCATATTTTTAGAAAAAAATCAAAAAAGAGAGTTCTTATTGCTTGTTTTCACAAAAAATGATCACCTAGCTTTGTCTTCGACCATACTTATTGTATTTAAAAAAAAATCAACCAAAAACCAACTATAAAACTGGCTCCAACTAACTTTTGAGCCCCATGACTGTTGGCCTTCCTTGATTTTGCATTTTCTTGCAATTTTACAACTTTACATTTGACAACATTTGCATAAATTGTAACATTTACATAAATGAACCCCTAAGTGACTTAAGACATCATCAATGGTCTATTACGACCTTATTTGCACAACAGAATACTAAAATACCTTAAAACCTATCAAAAGACCTTATTTGACCAAATTTTTCAAAATGAACTTGGTGCCCCTGCACCAAAAATCAAGAATCAGTGAACAATTTTAGAGCAATATGGTGGTTAGAATTCTTTCAAAATTTGAAGGCTACCTTGTATAATTAGTAGAATAGTTTTTTCAAAAAAAATCAAAGGGTCTAGAACAATATTAGGATAAAAATTCAAGGTAAGAATTGAAATTATCTCTCAATTTTATGAAATTAATATTGAGGGAATTAAATTCTATGGAGGGTCTAGAACAATATTAGGATATGCGAAGAAATTCTCTTAAATTTCATTAAACAATGGAAAAAAATTTCCCTAATTAATAACTAACAAGAGAGGTGATACTTAGGGAATTAACAAAGAGACCATTCACAAACCATGAAGGTCAGTTGTTGCATTAGTAATAAAATATTTCACCTATGAAGGTAAATTTGGTGTGATGATGGGTTTGACATTTGGAATGCTAACCCACCTACAACATGGTGCAAAAAATTCTACATTAAGAGTTAACTTGCCTCTATATCTGTAAAATGTGTGATAGATACATATTAGAAAGGTACATGTATTTTAAAGCATCACAACCTAATAAATTTTCTTTGTAAACACTAAGTTTTGAGGAACCATAAAATAGATAAGGAATTGATAAAAAAAAAAATTAAGTAGGGGCCAAAAATTAGAAATTAGGGAATATTTTGGAGCACCTCCTGAGGAAGTTCCTTAGAATTTGAATCAACAAATTACTAGAAATAAATATTCTGTGTAGATAAACATGAAGGTTTTGGAACCCCTGAGCAACCACCCACAAAAAAAAAAATTCAAAAGAAATCAACTAAAGAGATCCCTAATTTCCATAAACAATTGGAAATATTTTCCTCAGGGGATGAAAAGAAAAAGAAAAATCCTAGGAATAAAAGAACCAGAGGTAAAAATGTTTAGAAAGCCTATCTCCTCCTCTCTAAAGGAGTAAGCACTAGAAATATTGGAGGACCTTGGAGGACCTTTAGTGTTGAGCTACATGTAGAACAAAAATATTGAGGAAGAAACCCTAACTAAAACTACAACTCCAACTTTTTTAGAGTAGGAATTCCTCATGAATCAAATATTGGTAAATGAAGAAAATTCCATTTTTGAGGAAGCCTCAATGACTAAAGAATAAATTATTCGAAGAATCCCCCCTAAAACATAGTCTAAATAGATGAAAAGGAACAATGATCACCTCATTGAAAGGGGGAAAATATTTTAAGAGAAACCTAGTTTTCACTATAGTTATATAGGATGGAGCAAATGGTTGTATAAAACATGTAGGAAATTAATGAATTAAAGAGGATATTGGAAGAAGAGGATAAACAAAAGAGTTAGAAAATTAAAAACTATATTAATAGAAAGGGCTCATAAAAAAAATTTGTTTAAAAGAGTAACTTGATTTATCTTAGGATATATCTAAGGTCAATCAATGAAGGAATTTAAGAAAATAAAATTCTAAATTACAAGAGGAAATTTTAAGCCTAAAATATAATTGCAAGGATTTGGAGGAAGTTATGAATGAGGCTCCCAAAATATGGGAGCTAGTACTCAAATTTTGATAGCCCTCCAAAGTTTATAGCACATTCTTAAATGAACAACCATTAAGGTGAAAAATATTGAGGATATCATGTAACTTATTCCATAATCCAATTGATCAACAATTTTTGGATGTTTTTAAGAATTCTGCACTAACACAACATAAAATTATGTAAGAATTTTTCACATACAATATACTTGAGGAAAAGTATTTAGATTTATTCATCAACCTTTTCATTGGTGAAGTTCAAATAAGAGATTTTATTTCTAGAATGATAAACTAGGTGGCATGAAAACAAAGAATGAGGGAATATCAAAAATTAGAGGAAATAAGTAAATTATTAATGTGGCATTAGTTTAGAAATCCATAAGCCTTTA
Organism: Sequoia sempervirens; assembly: GCA_007258455.2. NCBI lineage: Eukaryota > Viridiplantae > Streptophyta > Pinopsida > Cupressales > Cupressaceae > Sequoia > Sequoia sempervirens. The sequence continues at coordinate 1,897 of VDFB02334098.1, read as the reverse complement.
GGGATAAATTTTAATGGATGTTAAAATATCCAGCTATGGTTGAGAAGTATACTCAAAGTCTAAATTTTTTGGTTATGCAACTCTAATTGATGTTATTCCTCATTTACCAAAGATAGCCTATGCAACTTGTGAACATAGATATAATACCTTGGCTATATAACTACAAAAGAGAGATCTAATATCTCTTGAGTATATGATTTTGTCTTTTAGAAGAACCAATCAAATTATAGAAATGCTAAATAAATATATATAAAATGATAAAAATAAAGTATAGGCCCACCTTTGTTCATTCAACCACCCCATTCAAGTTAAAGGTGCACAATTTGATTGGGAATTCAATAAGTGGAAGGAAAAGATAGAAAGTTCTAGGGGTTACATAATTAACCCAAAAGAGGTAGATACAAAGGTACATTTGATTTATGACATCATTAAATTATTTCAAGGTCAATATAACATAGTAGAAGTAAACAACCCACAATGGGTATGTGCACCAAGTTGTGACACAAAAATGGCTCTTAAGATGCCACTTTTTTTAAAAATCAGCAAAGTTTGATGTTCATGAGAAAATGAAGATAGTTACACTCAAAATTTGAAGATGCAACAAGAACAAGAGTTTTAGTCCAAATTTACCTTCTAAACTACTATTTTTTTTTTAAATTAGTGAAGATTAAGGGTTTGAAAAAGGGGTAGCACACAAAGTGGTCCTTTTTTATCAAAAAAATAGCATAGCATTTATTGTGCTCCCCCTAAAATATTAATTTTTTTTAGAATTTCAAAAATTGCTTTAGTGAGAAATTAGCTAACACCTGTGTAGTTTATGCCAATTTTTTAGCTAATTTTTTAATGAAGATATAATATTTTACTAATTTTCAAAGTAGACACATTCTGAAAAGAAGAAATTTGTGTGTTCTCTCCCTTAAAATTTTTGAAAAAATAATTGAAAATCATTTTTTTCAATACATGTAGAATGGAGTCTAGTTTCTAAAAATGTGATTTTTTTCAAAATTTGATGAACAAGTAAACATCTATAAAAGATAGCACATGTTTTTTGACAAAAAATTGAGGCACTAACAAAAGAAGTTAAAGATAAAAACCTTAACATAATCAAAACATAAAAAAAATTATATGCTTAGATAACTAAGAGAGAGCCTAATGTTATCATGGTATTTTTATAAACTTTTTATTGAAACACATGCAAACCTTATGGAGAGCATGACCAAAAATGAGTGAAATTTTGTTACCCTTTGAAAAAATCATGACCTTGGGATGAAATGGTCATCCAACCCTTTGGGTTGGATTCCCAAGAAAAATCTAACCCTTTGGATTGGTATTTCCCAAAGCAATCCATTTGGTGAGCACCAAATTTGGCTCTCACCAAATGAAAGTGCATCATTTTGCAAGCACCAAATTTGTACTCATCAAATGTGAATGATGAGTTTTTACAATTCATTTTGTGGAACTCCTTCTTTTGTTCTTTTTCTTTGTCTTTGCATTTATCTACTAGTGAAACTATATACATGAAATAAACATTTTAAGTATAAGTTTAAATTTACATATGGACATTTACTTTCTTATACTTTAAGTTATGTTTCATGTGTATAGTTTTAGGATGTTTGAGAGTGGTTTTAGATTTCTTAGAGTTATAAGGTAAATTCTAGTTTTTGGAAGATCCTATTATTTTTCAAACAGTAAAATTTTAGTAATTTGCATGTCAAATTTCAGTAACCAAGAGGTCAAACTTTGGTACTCACTAAATTGTATCATCTTTCTCTCCTTATCTCACTCATTGTCCATCCATTATGCTTTGGACATCTCTCTCACTATCTCCATCCTTTAATCTAACTCTATCTCCCTTGAGCTCTCTCTCTCTCTCTCTCTCTCTCTCTCTCTCTCTCTC
>VDFB02334097.1:0-13249 GCA_007258455.2 Sequoia sempervirens | reverse complement strand
ATTTGATTATGTCACTAAATCACATTATTCCCCTAAATTGATTAAATTATTAAATCGTAATAATTTAATTATGACACTTTCCCTCCAAAATTTGAATAATCAAATCAAACTATTCAAATCATTTATCAAAAATTAAATCAAACTAATGCAACTCTATTTGCAAAAGTCAAAGTTGATTTGCACGTTCAGCTTACAAAAATGAATGAATTAATTAAATCAATTAATTCATATTCCTCACCCACTTTTTGATTGAGAAAATCATGGGTTGCTAACTAAGCAATCTAATTTTTCTAACTAATCAATTGATCTACTTCCTAACTAAAATCAATCAATTGCTAACTGGTCAATCTAAAACCCTAAGTAGCCAATCTATTCTTCAATCACCTAATTGTGCAATCAACTTTGCACAATCTTATCATGTCTAAATCCTCTCAACACATGTTGATCATTGATTTGGATATTCTCCAACACAATCCTGATCGTCGATTTGAAATCTCTTTTCCTATATAAGAAACCTCTCTCCTCACAAATACGGATCGGAGAATCAACACACCTTATGAAATGAAGTGTTGTCGAGATCATCCTTGAGAGAGCTTCATTCCTTCCTTTGATCAACCAAGCATTCATCCACACTTTGCACATGAACTTTGGAGGCTTCGCTATGATAAGAGCAATCCAACATCAAGCGAATACACTCTGCTATGGGATGGTGAAACTATCTTTTGCTTTCATTTCATTTGGTAATCAGTAGGTTCCTTATTATGTTTGCAATAGTATAGCTTAATCTTGTATGTGTAGGAGTTTTAGATTTTAGAAATGTGCATTTGACTATAGATTAGATTCCTTTGTCAAATTTCATTCTTGTTCATCTTGAATTCAAATCTAACGTCTTCTTTCCCCCTCACACACATACTGATACATTCAGATGAGGATTTGAAGCATGACTAATGTTGGAGACATGTTGTAGAAGGTCTATACTAGGTCTCTTGCTCTCTCCTAATGTCCTTGATAAGATATGTGTTGTTGAAAGGAAATTTTGGTCTCCACAAGTTTCTCAAATGATTCTAGTTTGAGAAGCTGCATTGAAGTCTATTTGGGAGAATGCTCCACATTCCTCCACTGTTACAGTTTTGGTCTTATGGTTTGGTATTTAATGTCAGTGCTTTGTGTACATTGCACTCATATCTTTTTTAGGTCACTTGTGTTGTTGAGGAGATTTCTATGAATTGCAGAAGGTTGACAGTGTTGCTAGTTGTCTAGATTGGTTAAATAAATAATCTAAATTTCTTTGTATTGATTCCTCTACTCCTGTAACTTGGTATATGTGCTCACAAAATCTATAAAATGTATCAGTTCCAATCTTATATGCTGAAGTGGTCTGCAAGTTTTCTACAAATGTTACATCATCTGGTTATGTTTTTTGTGTTTCATGAATAGAGTTATCTATGCCTTTTTGATCTGTAGTTATTGATGGCATGACATTATGGGAGAAGTGTACAAAAGTGATGTTGGATGTTCCTTGAACATCCCTATGTGATCCACACGTTGCTAATTAGCAACTTTGGTGTCGTATTATGTCTTTAGTTGTCTTTCTAGGTTATTAGTGGATATTTGGCTGGTAGGTCCTGTTCCTTTGCTTGTGCCACATGCTTGGCGGTTTGCACCAATAATGGAATATGTGTCATGATAGATTTAGTCACCTATCTTTTTTGGGACTGCTTCAAGTAAATTCAATTGAAAGAGTGATTATGGGTCGACTGGGTGTGTGCTTCAATATTTAATCCACACGTTTCTTTGATGCCAACTTAAGTTGATGTGCACCTATGTGTAATTAATTTTGGATCACAATTAAATAAGTGCTAATATTGTTTTGGTCCTCTCTATCTTCAGGATAGGACTGCATTATGCTTTAATGGTCGACTAGTTATATCAATTATGTGTTCTCTTCCTAGCTAACCTAATTGAAGAATTGAAGTGTTGTGATGGATATAAATGGAAGATCATTCCAATTGCACCAAGATGCAAAAGTGTACATGTCCAAAGAAACGTGTATATGAATCATATTGAATATTCAACAAAGATAGTGCTAAATATTATGGAAGGAAAGATCAATTATGCTTAAATTCCTCAGTCAATAGAGAGTTGTGTTGGAATTCTTTGTAATTCTCTTTAAATCATATTGAATACTTCTTTGAGATAGTGAATCTCATCAGGTCCCTATATCTTGGTCCTAGAGTTGGTTGGTACTTTAGTGTTGCAAGTCCTTTTGTATATTGCTCTAAGGTAGTGAGCCTTCCGACAAGTCTTTTTTGCAATGAGCCTTATATTTTCTATCTTTATTTTTTAAAGGAGTTTGAGTTATGCTTAAAGTTTCAAGTTCTGGAAGGGGATAAGTTTTTGTGTAGACTGATTCACCCCCCTCTCAGTCCCTAAAAGTGTTCAATAATTGGCATAAGAGCCAAGTTCCTCTAAAGAAGCTTAAATACTTGAGGCAAAGATTTGGGATGGAACATGATGGTTCATACAAGGGTCATAGGTTTGATGGGACTAATTACTCCTACTAGAATATGAGAATGGAAGGACACCTAAACTCTCTTGGTTTTGGTGTTTAGCAATTAGTCAAAAGTGGTTATGTTGCTCCTACCACTCCTATTATAGATCCTACTGAAATCATATTGTATGAATGTAATGCTAGAGCCAAGAATGCTATTTTGTGTGGATTAGATAAAATTCAAAATTGTTGAAGGTGATGAATTGAAATTCTTCCAGAGATGCTTGGGAGAAGCTTAGCAATATTTATGAAGCAAATTCTAAAGTGAAGCAAGCCAAGATGCAAATTTTCAAGAGTAGATTCAAGACTTTGTGGATGATAGATGATGAAGAAATTGCAAGCTATATGCTCTAGATCCAATAAGTTGTTACTAAAATTATTGATCTTGGTGGAGAAGTGAAGGAAAGTGAAATTGTGAAGAAGGTTTTGATATCTCTCCCTAAATATTACAATCATAAAGTGTCTACCATTGAAGAATCCAAAGAATTATATCAGTATTCAGTTGAGGAAATATTTGGTACTCTTACTACCTTTGAGATGAGAGAATTTGATAAGGATGTTCCAAAAAGAGAAGTTCCTTTCAAAGTCAACAAAAAGATTGAAGATGAGGCTTCTGATCAGAATGAAAAATTTGATGATGTTGAAGCTAACTTTGTGAGAAGATTGAAGAAGGGAACTGAAAAGTACAATGGTAAGTTACCTTTTAAATGTTTCAATTATGGAAGAATAGGTCACTTTGCATCTAAATGGCCTTATAAAGATACGATGATAGCAATAAAAGAGACAAGATCGAGAAGGGTCTCTTCTCTAAGGAAAGCATTGGTTCCTCTAAGGATGAGGATAATGATTCAAATGATGATCTTTATAGATTTCAATAATACTGATAAAAAGTATAATATTGACAAGCATAAGGGGTCTAACTCCTTGAGTGATGAAGATATATTTTCCTTTGATCCAGATCTGAAATATATGTAACTTGAAGGTTGGGACTTCAATTTAGATGCACGAGGAATTGAATTTGAAGGAAAACTTAGGTCTACATTGGAAGACCTAAATGAAGCAAGAAGTCTAAATCAAAAATATGAAAGCTTTCTTGTAGAATCTAATAATCTAAGAACTCAAGTAGAAGAAGGAAAAAGATATGAAATCAAACTAAAAGAGGTAGAAGTTTTGATCTCTGATTTGAAAATAAAGGTTGAAGAAGGGAATATGACTGAAGTTTACTTGAATGTCAAGCTCAATGACAAAACTACTAAATTTTTAAATCTTAAAGAAGAAAATGTCGCTTTGAGGAATGCCCTAAAAAGAGAGAACGAACAAATTTACAAAGGAGAGAAGCTTGGTCTTGAAAGTTCAAAATCAAATGAAAAGAATGAAACAAAAGAAGAGAGATTTTGCACTAAAGACTCTAAGAAGAATGCCTCCGGAGATATAAATAATATTCATATTGGAAAGAAAGAAGGTGGAGCCAATCCTAACTAGAAGCAAAAAAGTTTCAAAAGTCCTTCATTGGAAAAAAAACATGCTCCTAACAGGTTCAATCAATCCTTTCAAGGTTGTTTCTCTTGCAATATTTTTGGGCATAAGGCTACTAACTGTAGATTTAGGCAAAGAATGAATAATAACGTAAGAAGTAGATCATATGTACCTCAAAAAAATAAAGTTGTTTTATTTCATGGATATTTCTATGCCTACAACAACTATGATCACAAAGTTGATGAGTGTAGATCTAAGGTAAAGAGGAACAACTCTATTCCAAAGCACAATATTGTGTGCTACAAGTGTAATAAGATGGAACACAAGGGAAACAATTATAGAAATAGTTTTGTGATGAGGACTACACCACTCGAAACCTACAAAAAACACAACAATAGATACCAACATAGAAGATGCGAGACAAAAAGTAACCCACTTTCAATTATTTTCAAACAATGAAAATGTAGTTTTAGAACTTACAATGTTACAACCCCATGGGCTTGATTCATTACAAAAAAATCAACTCTAAGAGAAAATCTATTATTCAGAGCCACAATCTCCATTAATGGAGCCACCTTCTACAAACCACCACTTATCCCTTTTTATTTTACCCAATAACCACCCTAGAATGTTCTGGAAAGGGTAACTTTCCCTTTTTTTTGGTGTCAAAAGTCTCGCTATTTGATTTCTTGCCTAGGAAGTGGTGCAGGGGCACCCACAAGTTTCATGCCTCTGAGAGGCAAAAGTGTCATTTTGTTTTGTTTTTTTGGCTTTCTCATGTAATAAGGTCATCATGGGTCATTTTATGCTTGTAATAATCTAGATTGAGTCTTAGGATATAAGGTGTTGTCAAATTGTTAAAGGTGTGAAAGTTGTTGAATGTTGTCAAAGCAACTTTTGTCTTTTCGATGTAAAGAATGGAATTAACGTTGTTTTGTTAGTCCATAATTCAAAAATTGGTTGAGGACCATTGAGACAGGTTGAGGGATGTTTAAAATACCTAGTTCCATCGACCAAAGAGGTTAGATGTTGAATTGTTGAAGTTAGAAGCAATAAAACACCTTAATTTCTACATTTCTAGCATGTTCTTTCATGTTCTATTGTGTGGTACGAGACTATAAGAACGTATGGTGATCTAAAACCAATTGGGAATGAATTTTTTTTTAATCTACTTCCTAACACAATTGATTACATTTATTTACATTAAAAAATAAAGGAGTTATAGCTATTTCTTTGCAAACTGGTTTGAAACCCTAGGTAGGGTAGGCAATGAGCAAGAAAAATGTGTTTCTCCCCATTCCACCAGTAAAAATCCCTATAAATTGGTGGAATTTCTTGTAATATGATGTTCTTTGATAATAAATACTTGCAGATTCTAGGGTGTATGACTGCACGTGCAAGGATGCAATAGAGACCCAATATCTCTATGTATTAGGCCTAAAGACTAGTAAACAGTTTGAATTAGCATTGGAGGAATCTAAGCAATGTTGATTTGACTACTGGGAGATGTTGAAGAGTGTGTGGGGACCTTATTAGAGCAATGGAATTGTTGGATCATTCATTGAGAGGCCTTTGGGATCAAGCCCTAGTACTTAACATGCCTAGTTGCTTAATTAGGCCTAATCTTAAAGTGGGGCAGTCAATTTTTGAACTTTGCATTTCAAAGTAACCCTATCTAGTTTTTTGATATGTTGAAGAGTGGAAAAAAGGGTATCTAAATTTTTTTTCACAATCTAGGTATTAGGTCTTCCCTAAAATTTGTTGACAAAAATCTCATTTTGAAAGGCTACTAGGTTAAAGGGATAGTTTGTGAAGGAAGGCCCATTTGTTGGTGTGTGAGGTCTTTTGTGAGTGGTTACTAAATGAGTTTGATATATTAAGTACCAAAGGGTCCTTTTGGGTGATTTTGGGTTGTGTTTACCCTTCAATGGCTTGTTGCTTTCAAGGTCAAATATCTACCCTTGTTAAGGAAGTCTTCCCTATTATGATTGTCTTTGAACTTTGAGAGATGAATGAACCCATTGTTGTGAAATATGGTATCAATCATGTAACTTTTTCCCCTGCTCTACATCAAATTGGTATCAAAGTGTAGGTTTGATCTAAAGAGGGAAAATTTGAAGAGAAGAAGGAATAAGATGCTTCCAAAAGGGAATCCACTAGCTAGACAGATGAATGAATTGAAGGAGAAACATGCAAGGGAGATGAGATAAATGAAGGAGAGACTTGTTTCCTTGGAAATAAGTCAGAAAAGAGGAATGGTCACAGGAGACTTTAGTGAACAAGAAGAAGAAGAAGAAATGGAAGAGGAAATTTCCCAAGAGTCTGAGGAAGAGATGGATCCTAATGAATTGAGGGTGGAAAATCTCTTGAAGGCAGTGAAGGGAGAAGGCCCTAAGATCAAGATGGATTTACCCATGTATGGAGGAAATTTTGATAGTGAAGAACTCCTAGATTGGATAGGAGCATTGGATAACTACTTTGACTATGAAGATGTGCCAGAAGATCAAAGGGTGAAGTTTTCCAAGACAAAGTTGAAGGTCTATGCCTTGCTTTGGTGGGATTATGTACAGGATGAAAGGAGAAAGAAAAGAAGTTTAAAATAAACTCTTGGGATATGATGGTTGCTAAGCTCAAGGGAAAATTTGTACCCGATGATTACACTATTTAGTTGTTCAAAAGTCTTCAAAACCTCAAGCAAAAAGAGATGAGGAGTTCTACAAATTGAGCATAAGGGCAAGTCATGTAGAAGATGATGTGGAAAAACTAGAAAGATATCTCAATGGGTTGAGATACAACCTTCAAGATGAGTTGAGCCTCACCAATCCAAGAATAGTGGAGGATTGTTATCAATTGGCTATCAAGGTTGAAGATAAGTTGAGAAGGAAAGAAAAGAAAAGAAGGGGTAAAGGAAAGAATTCTAGAGGAAGAGGTACATTTTCTGATTCATGACAGTCATATGAGAGACAAGGAGAGGCAAGAAATACCCGAGAACAAGTTGTAGATTCAAGAGGTGGCTTTAGGGGAAGGAGATTATATTCTAGGGGAAGATTTGGAAGCCAAAGAGGAGGTTCAAGTGGATTTATAGGGAAATGTTATAAGTGCAATAAGTTTGTAGGCTATCAAGCATGGAAATGTACTGAAAATTATTCCACTACTTCATTTAGAGGAGAAAGAAGAAATAAAATTGCACAAGGTGGAGATGATGTTGAGAGTGTACATTCCTCACCACATGTTGAAAAACCAAATCTTGGAGAGTTTTTGCTGATGAGAACGACTCTACTCAAAGGGCCAATGGAGAAGGAACCACCATAGAGAAAGTCTCTTTTCAAAACTACATGTAAAAGCCAAGTGTTGCAAGGTTGTAATTAATTCTGGTAGTACAAACAATTTGGTTTCTCTTGAAATGGTTGAGAATTTTAAATTACAAAGGATTCCTCATGCTACTCCCTACAATGTATCTTGGTTAAATAAAGGGCAACAAGTAGTGGTAAATGAACAAAGTTGGGTGGATTTTCACATAGGGGGTTATAAGGATTGAGTCTTATGTGATATGATTCCAATGGATGTTTTCCATTTTCTCTTGGTGAGACCTTGGCAATATGATAGGAATTCCAAGCATGATGGCAGGAAAAATATATATTTTATAGAGAAAGATGGAGTTTCCTACACCCTTACACCATTAAAAGAGGAAGGTCGTGAATCACAAATGGGTTCTAGTGCTATGTTAGTCAGTGAAAAGGATTTTTTACAAGCCATAGAAAAGGAAGACAAGGGACTTGCAAGTATAAATATACCTAGGACTGTTATGAAAACAACTAGGATTGATCAATTGCCATTAGAGGTTCAAGACTTGTTACAAGAGCATGTTAATTTGATAATAGATGACACTCCAAGGCAAGGTACTAGTCCTCATGCAAGGTTTCTAGGATGGGAAGACAAACCCTTCAATGTGATTGCATACATTCAACATTGACAAATGAGATATGAGGATGCAACCCAATGTATATTTGCATTAATGCTCAGGCAGTTTGGGGAAGGTAACCCTATACAAGATGAAGTTGAGAGGTTGAATTTAAAGTAAGAGGTTCCATTTTCTATTTTGCAAACTAAAATAAACAAAGAAAAGGAAAGGTCTATTGATTGTGTAGAACTCAAGGAGAAAGCAACATTGGATATTGTAGGTTTGGGTGATAAGAGTTGTATTGTTGAGTTTCAGTCCAAGCCCCTTCCAAACTTGAGAATTGATGGCGTTGAAAAGGTAAGTAAAACTCAATATTTTCTCTCGCCCATTGAAGGTGAAAGATATACACTTCATTGCAAGCATTTCACAAGGGCATATTGGAGGTTAGATATGATTTGCTTCTTGTAGTAGAGGGCGGTGAAACTGATCATGGAACCATGTTTGGTGTCTGAATGGTGAGATATAAATAAATAAGACACAATGTTGTTGTTTAGATTGCAAACTTGATGGATAAGCAGCCTAAGGAAAAAATGAAGCAAGCTATGGAAGGGGAGCAAGGTGATATGACACTAGTATTCCATTTATCAAGAAGAAAGGAAGCAATTGCAGGTTAGAGATGACAGATGCAAGCAAGGGGCAGATGTGAACAAAGGAGCACTTGATTTAAAGGTTACAAATTTAGTTTTTTATTTGCACTCTCTACAAGTGATTGTTGTTGCAGGTCATGATGCAGGTTCCCAGGTATTTGCAAATGATGAGTGGGTCCAAGACTTCCCACCAAGGTTGGAGTGCATCTTAGACACTAAGGCCCTCAAAACATCGAGGAACAAAGCCTATTTTTTGCATTTGAATAAGGAAGGGTCCACCTTATCAAGAGACTACTTGGATGATTGAGGATCATGTCATTATGCAAGGATACATTGTTGTAGATCTGTACTCAAGTGGAACTTGAGTATTCTTTTCCTTGGGAGTATGGTGCAGGGCCACCCACAAGTTTACGGCCTCCAAGAGGCAAAAGTATCATTTTGTTTTATTTTTATGGTTTTCTCATGTAATAAAGAACTCATGGGTCATTTAATTCTTGTAAGATTCTAGATTGAGTCTTAGGATATAAGGTGTTGTCAAATTGTTAAAAGTGTCAAAGTTGTTGAATGTTGTCAAAGCAACTTTTGTCTTTTTGATGTAAAGAATGAACTTAACATTGTTTTGTTACTCCATAATTCAAAAATTGGTTGAGGACCATTGGGATAGGTTGAGGGATATTTAAAAGACCTGGTTCCATCAATCAAAGAGGTTGGATTTTGAATTGTTGAAGTTAGAAGCAATAAAACACCTTAATTTATGCATTTCTAGTGTGTTTTTTCTTGTTCTATTGTTTGGTACAAGCCTGTATGGATGTATGGTGATTTGAAACCAATTGTGAATGAAAGCTATCTGAATCTACTTCCTAACACAATTGATTGCATTCATTTCTATTAAGAAATAAAGGAGTTATAGCCATTTCTTTGCAAATTGGTTTGAAACCTTAGGTAGGGTAGGCAATGAGCAAGAAAAATGTGTTTCTCCCCATTCCACTAGTGAAAATCCCTATAAATTGGTGGAATATCTTGTATTATGATGTTATTTGACAATCCAAACTTGTAGATTCTGGGGTGTATGGCTACATGTGCAAGGATGCAATAGAGGCCTAATATCTCTATGTATCAGGCCTAGAGACTAGTGAACAATTTGAATTGGTATTGGAGGAATCTAAGCAAGGTTGATTTGACTATTGGGAAATTTTGAATAGTGTGTGGGGACCCTATCAAATCAAGGGAATTGTTGGAGCATTCATTGAGATGCCTTTGGGATCAAGCCCTAGTACTTCACATGCCTAGTTGCCTAATTAGGCCTAATCTTCAAGTGGGACAATCAGTTTTTGACCTTTGCATTTCAAAGTAACCCTATCTATTTTTTTGATATGTTGAAGAGTGGAAAAAAGGGTATCTAAATTTGTTTTCATAGTCTAGGTATTAGGTCTACCCCGAAAGTTATTGACAAAAATGACATTTTGAAAGGCTGTTAGGTTAAAGGGGCAGTTTGTGAAGGAAGGCCCATTTGTTGGTGTGTGAGGCCTCTTGTGAGTGGTTACTGGAGTGAGTTTGATAGATTCCAGACCAAGGGGTCCATGTGGGTGATTGTAGGTTGTGGTTACCCTTGAATGACTTGTTGCTTTGAAGGTCAAATGTTTACCCTTGTTAAGGAAGTCTGCACTATTATGATTTCCTTTGAACTTTGAGAGATGAATGAACCCATTGTTTTGAAACACAATATCAAGGATGTAACTTCTGCCTCTACTCTGCATTAGGAAGATATTTTGATGAAATTCACTTTTTAGTGTGGTAGCTTCGCGGGGTCATAACTTTTGATCCAAGTGTTTGTTTTGCTATTATAACATATCATTGGAAAGCTCTCAAAGATATCTACAATTCCAAATCCATCAAAGATCAGTTTGTCCACTTTTTGAGCTATTTCAGGACCTCTAAAGTTTTATATTTGAATTTGAAGCTACATTAGAGAAATTTCTCAAGATGGAAACTTTAATATCTCCCAAACCGTGCAAGGTTTTGAGACAATTCTTTCGTGACCAAAAACATTTTTCAATTATACTCCTTGGGATAAATTTTTAGGTCCATACAAGCTTGTTTAGGCTAACTTACTAAAAATAGTAAGTGACCATTTTCTGCCTTTTCTGACTTCTAGCTATCTTACACCCCTTAAGTGTCAACAGGGGACTCACGACAACTAAATAAAATAAGGAAAAAACATTTTTTTGGGTGGTGCAAGATTTCTACACCATGGATGCTCCTGCATCAAACACCTAGGGTAATTTGAAAAGTGACCCTATCACTTCTCAAGAGTTAGAGGAAAACCAAGATGGTTAACCTCATCCTCAAAACCATGATGAATCTTCAACAGGCCTCCCTCTCCACTTTACCAAGTACTCTGCATACTATTATTTCTTGTGCTTCTATCCACAAGACTATCCAATTTTTTTTCTATCTCCTCATTTTCTGAAGTAGGTATTGGAATATTCCATTGTGCTTCGCATTTGCTCTAGAATCTTTCAGGTTTATTGTAAACTCTGCCGCGAGGTGCAATTCTAGGTGTCAAGGTTGTGGGTCACCTATATTTGAAATGAACCTCCAGAGAAGGCCGGCTTCCTTTGGGTATCACCTAAACTATTGATTCTTTGAGAGAAAAGAGGAAGAAGGTGCATAAATTAAAAGACCACACTAGGATGATACACCGAATGATAAGAAATCATGAAATGAACACAAAAAGAATATACACTTGAAATACCAATTGCTATTCTCAAAACAACATCTTTCAGATTTAATGCTTGTCTTTCTAACAGGTTTGGTCTACATATGCATCTCAGGAAGGAAAGATTGATTTTCACAACTCTAAGATATGAATACAGTATTATGGAAAACACAGTTAGAAACTTGCCAGCTCAAAAAAAGAAAGATATAGAAAATGAGAATCATACAAATATGAAGACAAAATTACAAGGTAAATTTCTGTGTTGTATTCAAGATTTCAGCTGAGTTACAGAAAATATATATTGACTGAGAAAGGATTTGATTGAAAATCACTAACTCTTTAGAGTGTGCAATCAGAACTACTTACAAAAAGGCAAAAAATGCCTAATATACAAACTGATACGTCGGCCCCTTAGGGCTTACAAAAATATCTTGATTCAGGATAGAATTTCCCTAATATTTTATCGAATTAATGCTAAAGATCCTGCGTGTCCCTGTTGTTGGTGTCGGTGTGAAACATTCTCGAAGAAGTCCTCTTCAGATATTCCTTTAGCTACCACATTTATTTGATCCATCATGTCTAGTTGAGCTACTTCAGCCGCACCATGAATGCTCTGATCCTGCAACAGATACACGTTGCCCTTCATCCTATCGACACTCTTTGGACTGCCATGGTTTACCCTTAGATCTTTCTGATTGGCCAAGTGCAAACCACGCAGCCCTGTAGCCGGTCAAAAGTCCTTGAATGGAAATGCATCTCGGCAAGACATACGCCGAGGTATGAACCCTCAACCAACTTCTTTGCTTTCGGCCTGACTCATTCCGGTCAGAAAGAGGTTGCCCCGAGCTCATTATGTTATGCCAAAGACCTTCGTGTTTGGTGATATTCATGGCAGGCACCTTTTGTTTCGGCAAGAAATTGGTCCGCCGGGTCGACTTCATAAATTTGCTAAATTTCTTTTGCCAAATGTTGCTCTTTATTTTTGTCGCGACTCCTTTATCCTTCGTAAAGACACCCGCCAAAGTTGGTGATATCCTTTGCCAAGATCTCCTTCATCCACCGAAAAAGCCATCAAGCAGTTTTCGCAAGAGTCCTGCCGAATTGCTTTTGTCTCGGTGAGGGCTCATCCTTCCTTTCGGTGAGACTTGTTAGTTTTGCTAAGAACTCTCCTCGAAACCCTTGTGTTACACCGAAGATATTTTCTTGTTCGCCGAGACTCCACTCTATCGACCAGACCTCACATCGACATGACTTCATGGCGGGACCGCTGGCTTTCGGTGAGACTCCAAGCATTCGCCGAGACTTCCTGGCGAAGGCATCTCCTCTTGGCGACTTCTTTCTTTGGATTGAAGGTTTCATCATTCGACAAGACTCCCACCAGTCAAGAAGAATTCTTCTCGAGCCTCCTTGTGCTACGCCGAAGGCTCCTCCGTAGTCGGTATGACCTCCGGGCGACATCATCAATTAGCTAGTCCTTCATGTTTTGGTGGGGCCTCCTTGCAGTCGGAAAGACCGTCTCTGTTCGCTGAGACACTATGTCGAGCTCCATTTGTTTACCCCGAGTTCATTCCTCTCCACTGAGCTTGAGATTCCTATGGCCTTCGGCGAGATCTTACCAAGTCAGCAAGACCTCCTACCGATGGCTTTATCCTGTGGCGAACTCCCTATCTCCTGGCCAACTTCTTTTATTCGCTGAGACCTACGCCAAAACCAACATCATCCGCTGGCCATCCATTTGCTATCGGTGAGACATCTCCACTTCGGCGAGACATTATACAAAATGCACCCCGTTATTCTAAAAGACCTTGCCTGCTCACGGGTCGCTGAGACCTAATGCATCCCCCACCGATGAGTCTATCTATTACAAGTATGTCGCTGTAGTTTTCGCCCATCGGAGAGACCTCTCATAGACTATATCTACTATGCCAAAAGGCCTCATACATTGAGAGTCGCCG
>VDFB02334095.1:0-10548 GCA_007258455.2 Sequoia sempervirens | reverse complement strand
AATGTTATTATTATGGTATTTGTTCACCTTAGATTAAATATAATGGCTGGTTTGATCATTTAGGGTTATGCGCGTCTCGATATGCAATCTACTGTCCTAGTTATTATTTCATGTTATGTTTAATAAGCTTGATTTCATATCTACACTTCGGATAGGTGCTGTCATCTCCTTAGGAATTTAGAAGTGAAGCTTATCCTTTGATGTAGTGCCAATAATCTTTCTTTCAGCCTACGCCTCGGATAAGTGTCGTCATCTCCTTGGAAATCCTAACTTAAAGATTATCGTAAAACCAATTCCTTGCTCCTAAATCCTCATGCTCTATTTCTTGAGGAGATAGGATAGTTTAGCGTTAAGCTTAGTTGTAGTTAGAGATCTGCAAAACTGGAGAAAATCCTTACCTGCAACGTTCTTGGTTTCCTTAACCTTGTGCCTCTTCCAGCTAAGACAAAAAGATAGGAGTTAGATTACTTTACTTTTTCACGCATATTAGCACAAGAGGGAGTTTCTCCTCCTAATTTGAAGAGTAGTCATTACACACTGTGCATAGCTGTCCGTGGCCAATTCATACTCTAGAGGTGTGAATTGTCATGCCAACACACATTAATAATATGCATTTTTTATTGAAGTACCCAACAAAGAAACAATACAATAGGGTTTAAACATAACAAATGAAATGATAATAAAATAATCTTTAAACAACTTTGAATATTGACTCCATTGAAGAAATAACATTGAAAACCCTTGCAATAATACTAAATACCACTTAAAATGGATTTGAAAATCGTACTTCAATATCAAATTTGGAATTACAACAAATCTGGAAATGTTTATTCAACCACACAAATTAGAAATCTTCTGCAACCATTCGACACACAAGGCAATCATTGTATGAAATTTGTCAAATGGATAGGAGGGTTTTCAATTTTCATCCTCAAACCCAAAAGGAAACTTAGAGGGTTTTCATCTTCCAAATCTTGATGCCAAAATGGTTTTCTTCCTTAGGAAGAAAGATGAACAATGGGGGTTCAATCGTAGGAGTGGAGGTTTGTTCACTTCTTTAATGCCCAACTCAATTTATAGGATTTTTTGAGGGATTATAATATTATTAGCTTCTTCCCTTTTCCCTCTAAAATTTTATTTTCGATGTGTCTAGAAAGACCTTTTAAATAAACATTACTTTTGACCCTCAATCCTAGTGAAACTTTATTGACCCTTTTCTTAAAACAATTTCTTAATAATAAAGCTAAGTTGCCAATTTTGGTATGGGTTTAGATGCAGGTACGGGTAAAACGGTACGCCAATTTTTTTCCTTGGGTACGGGTGCGAGAATATATATATATATATATATATATATATATATATATATATAATTTATAAACATAATGTCACGAACATGTTCAAAATTATAAATTTAATGATAAGAACAATGATATTAATTAGACATAAATGATGAACTATTAAACATAATTGCCAATAAATAGAATAATGAAATGCCTCATATAATCATATTCATAATTTGCAAAAATGTAAATACTCAAGTCTTAAGATGTCATTACACATTGAAATTTCAAATTACAATCAATATTTAATTTAGTGGCCTTCAAATTTGTCTTCATCAAAAGGATCAAGGTCGTGGTCCACAATTGGTTCAATTTCATTTGAACCACTATCAATTGGATTGCCATTCCCACTAGGTGCGTCAAATGCAACAGTTGCCTCATTGTCATCTATAGAAGCTAAGGCAAGTTGTGCAACTGTAGCATCTAAATCAGCATACTTAGGGGCTAGATCCCAATTCTTTGTTACACCCTCTTTGTATTCAGGTTTCCTATGTGACGAGAGACGAATGTTGGAGTGTATATAGACCAAATCCTCTTCTTTCTTTGCACCCAAACGATTGTGCTTGACCGAGTGGATGGAGTATGTACTACAATTCTGCTCAGCTGAAGAAGAACTTGCAACTTGTTGAGTATGCATACAACATTTAGTATTTAATTTTACTTGCCGATAATATATAGCATAATAGCATCGAATGAAAAACGAAAAAATAAATAAATAAAAAGATACATACTTGGAGAGTATTTTAATTGCAAGAGGCTGCAACTAATTGGAGTCTTGACCATGTAGATACTACCACTCATCAACATTTTTTCTATATTTGTCTAGAAGAGCAGAAACATCATGATGTTTTGAATATATGAATTGGCTAAACACGCTCATGACAATACTTTGGATATATTCATCTGAAAATATCTTCCTAAATGTAGCCTTTGTAATGACTGACCCCAAATTGTTTTTTTTTTCTTTTTTCTGATTTGAAGTGCTTGCTGATTGTGAGTTTTCTGAAATTTTTTTTTTGTGTTTTTCATATGCCCATTGCAGTTTTGAAACATGCCAACAAATATAACTTACATATGCAGAAATAACACAAAAAAACTAGCATGGAAATAAGAGGTTTCATTCACTTTTGTTGGTGTAACAACTAACACCTCTGGAGTAAAAGTTGTTATGAACAGCCTATGTACACTATGCAATGAGTGCTCTTCAAATTAGGAGGGGAAGCTCCGTCGTTATGCTTTGACAAAAATACTTGCAAAGGAAAATAAGCTAAACTATGTCCTGTCTTTTTGTTTCAGCTGTAGAGGCACAAGGCTTTCTTGAAAGAACTTATACGTTGCAGCTGAGTTTTCTCTGGTTTTGCAGATTTACTAACTACAACTTAAATTTAATCTATCCAATCTCCTCAGGAAAACAGAGCAAGAGGAAACGGAGCAAGGTTTGACTATCTGACGATAAACGAGTTTAGATTCTCTACTTGAGGGCAAGGTGGCGCAACTATCATCTCAATCTAAACAAGCTTATTGGGCACAAACAAATTTAAGAATTTACTATGACAATCTTATGAAACCCTATGTGGCATAACACTTGATCAAAATAGTAAAGACTTCACAAACAACTTTTATCATCACAATCTCACGAAACCCTATGTGGCATAACACTTGATCGTAATGATAAAAGTCTCACAAAACAGATTTATCTAAACTATGGGAGGAATTTACCACACCAATCTTATGAAACCCTATGTGGCATAACACTTGATCAAAGTAGTAAAGACTTCACAAAACGATTTTATCATCACAATCTCACGAAACCCTATGTGGCATAACGCTTGATTGAAATGATAAAAGATTCACAAAACAGATTTATCTAGACTATGGAAAGAATCCACCATTACAATCTCTTGAAACCCTATGTGGCATAACAATTAATCGTAATAGCGAAGACACATGAACAAATACCAAAAGAGCAATATTGAGGGCAAGGTAGGCGCAGCATATATTTCTCTCTCAAGCAAAAGTTAATTACAAATGAGCAAAGCTCTTATTTATATACATCAAGGTGTAGGGAACCCTAAAATCACCTTGTGTTAACTACAGTCTCGCAAATGCATGCAAGATTAATTATTAAACCCTAATGAAGTAAACTATATAGTTAACTGGAAAGCTACCATCAGCTAACCTAAAACATCTAATCTAAAATGGACAATTGTGCAAGCATGCACGCCCTTATTGAAAGCGAAGTTAACCTGAACACTACCATCGCTAACGTGAAAACCCTAAATGAAACCCAAGTGACAGTTTAATCTCGCATCAGATATGCATGTAATGACAACATCGAGTTAACTTGAAAGGGTAACACCCAGTTCAACTCGTGTGTGTAATGTCTATCCTGAGAGGTGGGAACTGAAGTTTACTATGTGTGATCTCGAGCAATCAATCCCTCAACGAGATTGTTGACTGTATCACTATCTGGAGCTATGAGACTCTGTCGGAGAATGCTATGTCGATGCAGCATGTCATCACCACCGCAATTTGAGATCGGTTCGCCTTACTCCTCGTCTATCAATACCGTTGACATGACCGTAAGTCGAAGTAATCTACAGCCAACGGTCTCCCACTAAAATGGTATGAATGAGTACCGGAGCTCGAATCAACGGTAAGCTCAACGTAGGCACCACCCTCATCCGGGTAATGCGACGGTAAACGATACTAGAGTTTCAATAAAACCGCCGTAGTGCGTACCAGTGACGGCTCTCTACTCAATCACCCCCGGCGCCAGCAGTTCCTATCTTTGCCCCGAAAACCAATTGTGTCTTCCAAGAGTATAGCTTCCGGGTTCTCCTCGTGATCCGGTGACTGCATCATACGCCACACTCAGGTGGGCAATCATAATCTCATCTCGGGGTTTGTTAATAGCCATATCTCGCTCCTCATCCTGAAGACGAAGACGGAGCTCTCGTGCATTGCACCGCAACTGATATAACTCTGTGAGCATAGCACGGCCTCTAGCAACGAACTCCTCCTCCCACTCATCCAAACGCTTGCCATATGCAACCAAGTGATTGAGTTGATTTTGATCTGCTGGAGGCTCAAGCATCGGTGGGAGTGTGTTAATGGCAGCTGGTCTATGCACAAGGCTAGAAATATAATGACGAAGCTGTCTGATTTCAGCCTTGAGGGCTGCCTTATCCTCTCCGTCCTTTAGTATTCTATCCCTGGCACTGTCTGTAGCAACTTGTAGAAGATCAACCTGAGTCTGGCATGTGCTGCGACCAAGGTTGACTGTGATAACTTCAAAATCCTGAGATTCTAACTCAGCCAAGTCCTTACCCTATGGAGGTACGGCAGTTTCAATGACAATCTCCATATCAGTGTTTCTCTCTACGTGAACCATGTTCTTGACCCTCTTGTCTGGCGCATCTTGGTAAATGTCATCAAAATTAGAATGATTAAGAACATAAGATGGCTGCCTCCTCTTCCTTCCTAGCTGAGCTTCGATCCAAGATTGGTCTCGGCTAATGCTACTAGAAGGGTCTGCACTAGTGACAGGAGGTACTGATGAGAGTGAGTGTGTAGAAGACCCACTGCGAGGTGGAGAGTCTAAATCCAATTCAATGTGAATTGGGATAGGTGACTGCTCTGGAACTGATGTAGGAACTTGAGGTTGAACCTCAGGTACTGGCAGGCTCTGAACTAACCTCTGAACTGGCTCTGTGATAGGCTGTCTGTCAGGCTCCGTATGTGTAACAGTGGCAAGCGCCTTGACCTTTGAATTGTTTGGCGCTTGACCTTTCTTAGGAGGATTACTCCTTTTCTTTTGTTTAGGTTTTGACGAGGAAGGTAACGAAGGATTCACCACTATTGGCGGCTCTGCTCTGGGAACACTTACCCTCCTTGTCTTCTTGCTGTCAAGGTAAAGTATATTGTTCTGAATAACTCTACTTGACCTCTCTCCCTGACCGCTGTATATTCTTTGATGCACTCACCCATCACGGGTAACGGGTTGTGTATCACTGCCTTCAAAAACCGGTGAAGAATCTCTCCTCGCCATTGATAAACCTCCCCACATCTTCTCGATAAGAAAACAAAAATTGCGGAGAGAGAGAAGCTACCGTGAATCGCGTCAGCGAACCTCAAGTCATCCGCGAATTTGCCTAGTAACTCTCCAGAAGGCTCGTGGATATGCCTCCGCATATGAAATGATATCGACCGAAGATCATGTGCACGTGCTTCGACAAGATACTTAAGATGATATTTCTCAAGTTCTTGTCCTGCGATCTTACTATCAATTGCCGACTTGCACCAATACATTCCAAATTGAAAAGGAAAGTTGAGAGATGGTCTGTGCCTGCGGCGAAGAAGACGAACATCATGCATCTGTCTTAGGAATTCCTGAAA
The DNA here is from genome assembly GCA_007258455.2 of Sequoia sempervirens. NCBI lineage: Eukaryota > Viridiplantae > Streptophyta > Pinopsida > Cupressales > Cupressaceae > Sequoia > Sequoia sempervirens. The sequence continues at coordinate 4,810 of VDFB02334095.1, read as the reverse complement.
GATTGTCTTATCCAAAGGATAACGTGGAAGCATAGCTGATTTCCTCAGAAGCCGTGATACTCGGATGTAGGTGTATGTTGGGAACCGAATAAACCAATCTGCCCATCCATCCATCGCTGCCCTAGCAACTGCCGAGATACGAACGTGCAATTCCCGGTCCAAATTCCTCACTGTATAGGTCAAGAAAGCCTCGTGAACACGCTTGAAATGACGTTCAGCTCTAGTGAACTAAAGCTGATCATAATACTGGTAGACTTTCTGAACACTAAGAATGCCCACGGTGTTTAGCCCTCGGAACTGACCCTGATAAGCGATCAAGTACACGAGATACGAACACATATGAAACTCATGAGCAACCATGAAACCGGTGATTTGCCTGTGGAGAATATCGCTGATGAAGGATGCCCAGTCATAATGTTCCTGCCCAGAAATGATGCGACCAATAATGTAATACATCCAAGGCTGGAAAACATTTGCATGTGCTTGACCTGAGACACGGTTCAGGAGTGTGATTAGAATCGCATACTCATCCTTGTATTCACCGCGACCCACATTGTTTCGCAATCTGTTTTTTTCTTGTTTTAACCATCTTTCTGCCATCTTCTTCTGACACTTGTCTATATCAGCATCAAATGCCTGCGCACACTGCTCCATAGAAACAACTAAGCTGTTTTGGTGTTGAGGAATGCCAAAACTCCTTTCGATGTCCAAAGGTTTGAGACTGCAAATGACCCGTCCGTCAACTAACACTATCTCACAAGTAGTAGAATTGTAATGCTTAATGCAAGCCATCACGAATTCAATACAGTGAACGGAGATAGGTATGGAAGCGACCTCTAATAAGCCAGACTGCTCAATATTTTGAATGATTGAACTTCTAATCTTAACTGGATCTAGCACTGCTTCTGGCAATACTTTGTGAAGGTCTGTCTCCAACCTGAGAAAATCATGAGTAAGGACGGTTTTGGTCCTGTATTCGAGCTAAGTGAACTGCACTCTGAAAAATTAGCTAGTTGACTGTGAACTTGACTATATTCTGACAAGATTTCTGGAAGCTAAAAATAGCCTGCGAGAGTTAAAAATAGCCTTTCGAAGAATTATTTTCAGCGAAAAAACCGAGATATGGGTTTTGTCCAGAAAAGGATTCTAAGACAACCCATAATGTCAGTTTTGCAAAAATTCAACTTCTACTCGATCGTACAAAGATTTTCACTTGAGAAAATTAGTAACTCAAGAACGAATGTTCTAAAGTTAAAAATTCGTGAAAAATCAAACGCACAATTTCAACTCGAGGAAATTATATGAGAATGATCCAGATACTGAGACTTGTAGAATTCGCCAATTTCAGGAACATGCACAATGTATTTTGAGAGAAATCTGAGATTGAAGGATGAAAAAGACGTTTTTATGATGCCTTCTTCTGTGAAATCGCCTTAGATTTCTTCAGATTGCTGACAATTGTGAATTTTGTCCTGCAAAAAGATTTGTTAAATAAAATCGCCTTGAGAAATTGATGAAGATTTTGCCTTTGAACTGGAAGAATTCGCCTTGTAGTGAAAACCACGAATTTTTCCTCTCTTGAAATTTGCGCCTTTATGAAGAAATTCGAATTTCCTTTTGAAGAAAATACAAATTTATATTGAATTTGAGGATTCGCCTTTAAATATGAAATTCGCCTTTGAATTTTGAGGAATTGCGAATTGCTATTGAATGAATACGCCTTTGAGAATTAAGGAATTTTGCGAATTGCTTTGAAGTTATGAATTGCTCTGAAGATGTGTGCCTTTATTTCCTTTTGAAGAAATACGAATTTGCTTGAAGCTTGCTTTGAAAATTAATAAAATTCGATTTCCCTTTTGAAAATATGAACTTGCTTTGAAAAATACGAATTCCACTTAAGATTAAATTTTCTCTTAATGAAACACGAATTTCCTTTGAAAGCTCTGTGAGTAATAATGAAGATGGCGCCATGTTTATATAAGAAGAAATTCGCACCAATTGGCAACTGCAAGAATTCAAAACCCTAACCAGAATAGAAGTCCTCTGATTGGTTGCCTTTCAGTTCCACTGTCACTGACTAGAAGTTCAAATTTGAAATAAATAATAAAATATTTATTATCATGCAAAAGCGCCAAAAATAGAAAATCGCCATCTTATGCTAAAATTGCAAATATTCTGAACTTCAGTTGACAATTTTGTTGAAGCTCTGAGATTCATCGTCAGACTTCAACGATTCCGAAAAGTCATCTCTTGAGCATATAGGCGTCCATTTGCTCAAGATACTTCTATTTCGTTTAATCCTGGTTTTGAGGAGGGCCGAGCAAGATCACACGACCGGGCCAACTTCGGAGACCGATTTTCGCGATGACCGGTGGATGGACCGATTCAAGAATTCATCTAAAGCCCATCGAATAAGGAAGAAATGTCCGGGAGACACCATCGCGAAAATCCATCGCTTAACCCTTTGAAAAATTAGCTTCGACAGTCTGCTTTTACGTTCCGTGACTTGGCTATTTTCAACCGCCATCCGACGCTTCAAACGGGTCAGCCGACGGAATGGTGAACCCGCCGACAAGCAATGAAGCTTCACTGCGGATCGGAGATATTCCCCGTGATCCAACAACTATATGTGACACTCCGGAAAGTCAGATATGGGCTCCTCAAAGTAAAATACCGCTCTTTAGTTGGGTACCGGTGTCATTTTGACGAAAGTTGAACTTTGTCAAAAGTAACTTCACTTTGACCTCGATATCTAGAGCCGAGATGACCATTCGTGCAATCTTCATCTGCTTTTAATCTGACAGCCGAAGGGCCCGGCCAAGAGAAATTTAGAGGGGATCGGCAAGAAATCGTTTAAGACTCAAAAAATCCCGCAAGTATGTGATTTTATTTAAAAACCATCAGCTTCCCGTGATTCTTAGCCATTTTCCCATTACATCTTCACTTCTATGATACACCAAAAAGATTCCTCGCACGCATTTGTTTAACGCCAACTCAAAGTTGACTCGCCAGGCTCATGGATAGATAAATGATTACGCTCAATAGCCGTGAAGAAGACTTCAACTTGCTCATCTGACAGGCCTAAAGGCTAGGCGCCTCTGGACTGTGGAAATACACTGAAAATTGTTTGTTGATCCGCCCGTGAAATTACGTGCTTGGTAGAATCGCCGCCACGATCACCTGGAACGTCGGATCGACAGGCAGGATGGTGCATCGCGAAGCTGGGCTAGAGTATTACTGATATTAGGAAGACTCTGTCTGCAAATTTTGCCATCTGGAGGGTCCTTTAAACCAGCACCCTTGGGCTGTACTTGCACTGGGAACAAACGGAGAAGCTCAGAAACGTGAAAACTCCATTTTAAGCTGATCTTCGGATGACTGCCACCGGAGTTCTGAAACTCAGATGACTACGTTTGATATTTCGTTGGATAAGCAGACTAGTTGGGAACAAATTGACTATATCCGCCATCGAAAACGCCAAGATTTACCCCCTCTTTTAGATGGGCGCCCTCAGGCCAGAGGCGCGCTTTTGCTTGAAAAAGACAAGTTTCTCACCTCTAGAAATTTAGGTATTTCAATTTCTGTTGCTGTTTGCCGGAGCTGTGAGTCTCGGAAAACTTCGCTGGATAGCTCGACGGATAGCCAGACTGATTCTGAAGAGATTGACTAGATGCTTGAGCGTTTTAAACAAGATCTTGACCTTCAACAAGCTGGGCGCCCTTGGGCTATACTTGCACTTTCTGACTTTTTCCTGAGAAATCTTCATAAATTGACCATTAAAAACTCCATTTCGATCACTGAAATGACCGCGTGTAATGTGAAATGCTGTCATGAGATGCTCCTCCATCGTGAAAAGCTCTATTCTGAGTCTCTGCTTCAGGCTCTGATCAATAAAACTGACTTTGACTGACAAACTATTGACAAAAACTCCATGCTTGATATTGCCCAAAATTGTGTCTTACATCATTTTAGCAAGATTTAAACTAATTTATGCAAAATGCCTTGATGAAGCAAAAATTTGGTTTGGGTACAACAACTTTAACTCAGGAAATCATAACAACATTGACAGTCTTGTTTTGGAGAGAAAAATACAACTCAGAATATGATTTTCAAACCTGAAATAAAGCTCCTAGCAGCAGATAAAGAAACTATTCAAGCACACCTTTCACCAAAGATGAGAGCTCTCAAAATACCCAGCCACAATGCCATAGACTCCTCTTCATAGCTACAGAAAATGACTTGCAGCAACCTCTGAGGACGACCAACAGTTAAAGAGACACCCAGAAGGGGCGCTAGCAACTGGGGGGTCGACCTAGCAAATAAAATCCAAATTTGCCTCAAAAAATACAACCTTATGCTTGATAGAATCGCCTTGAAGAGAGCTTTCATTTAATCCAATACCCATTTGGAAAACCTAAACCATTTTGGAGGAAAGAGCTGATAACCAGGTTCAGGTCCAAAAAGGATGTGCCCAAAAATTGATAAAAATCACACCAAAACTTCAAGAAATCCACTCCAAACTGAAAAGATGCAAACTCACTCTAAAAACCAAACTGGAACACCTCAAAAGAACTAAAAAAATTTCATTCTCAAAGCCTGAAATTTGCAAATTGAAGCCCAAATGTGATTTCTGATTGAAACCACCCTTCTACCAGCTAGGGCAGGTCTTGCACCGCCGAAACTAGTCTTAGATATCGAGGGTTTTCGTCCTCAACTCCGATTATCAAACCTCCTGGTGAAAAACCAGCAACATCTCCTTAAGCAGCCAAATCATCCATGAGTAAATGAGAGCCAAAAAGTCACTTTATAG
>VDFB02334094.1:0-23553 GCA_007258455.2 Sequoia sempervirens | reverse complement strand
GATGTGTTTGGGGATAATGTTATGGGAAAGGGCCCCTCAGATCTGCCTTTGGGGCCAATAGAGGTGCCCGAGATTGTCTCTCCCACTGCCGATGTTACAGCTCATTCGACATCTGAGGTTCCAGTTGGTGAAAATTTAGGCTATGGTCTTATGACCAAGGTACCCTTGCCCCAAATGGTTGAATCCCTTGGGACCCTCGACCATACCATTATTCTGAGCCCTGTCTCTAACTCATAGGATGCCTCAGTGGCCACAGGGAGCCTACTAGTGAACCTCTCCTAGTTTTGGACCACAAGGGTGTTGAGGGTCAATCCTACCCCATAGTTAGTATCTCTCATGCCAATACCTATGATCGTTCAAACCCTGACCAAGGGAAAAACCTAGCGTGCAAAAAAGATGAGAATTTCACTCAAGAGCAAGGTGACCTAGTCCCAAAGCCAAAGGTTGGCCTTGGAAGGCCAAGGAAGAATAGAGGTTTTGTCACAAATGGGAAAAGTGTGCCAGTGTCCAAGCACAAAATGAAGAAAATCAGTGTGGTAATCCAATCACCAGTGGCAAAAAAATTAGAAGTGGAAGAAAAAACTACCCAAGTGCTTTGGGTAGTTCAGAAATGACCAGAGTGACAATCCTACGACTGGAGATGATGAAGCTTAATTGTGTTTCTTGGAATGTCAAGGGAATGGAATCCCCTGACAGAAAATACATAATTAGAAGGTTTCTAAACCTAGAAAAATGTAAGGATTTTGTCTTGCCGCAAGAGACTAAAGTTGTCAGTTTTACATGGGAAACCAACCTAAGATTTTTTTGGAATGGAGCCTCCACATTCTCCACTTCCCATGAACGTGGTAGAGGGGGTGCCTCCATTCTGGTCTTCAATCAATGGTCACAATGGATTACTGGCAATGGTAGTTCACCCTGTAACTGGGTGGTGTGGATCACTTTAAAGAAAGAGAATCAGGAATTTGGGGTGTGTTCTGTGTATGCACTGAATGATTATAGGGAAATAATCTCCCTGTAGTAGTGGTTAGCTAACCTCTTGGAGATCCCTTGGATCTTGGGCGGAGACTTCAATATGGTTGAGCAGGCGGAGGATAAGTGGGGTGTGATAGACATGGCGTGGAAGGGTAATGAAAATTACTTCTGGCTTAGGTTGAAGCATAAGCTCAACCAAGTTGACCCCATGGAAAAAGGTAAAAGGGATTGTAAAGGGGTGTGGTTCACCTGGTGTAATGCTCAGAAAGGAGGAAGCAAGATATACTATAGACTCAACAGATTTTATGCAAACAAAGACTTCTTCAACTTTCTCCCTAACCACAGAAGCACTAAAGTGTGTGTATAACACACTGCCTAATCACCACCCCATAAAGGTTGTGCTATCCTCATGTTAGGACACAATAGTGCAGCCAAGGAAGAATTCAGCCTTCTGCCTCAATATTCTTTTGCTAAAAGACAAGGACTGGAAGGAGGCCATTGCCTCCATCAGGGAACTGAACAAGTGGATGCTAAAAGGGGTTATGGCTGGTGAAAGGTGGAACACCAATGTGGAGTCGTTGAGGAAACTCCTTCAAACATTTGGGAAAAAAAATGGCCATGGATGGGAGAAGGGAGGAAAATAGGTGTCAAGAATGCCTCTTTGAGGCTGAATCCAAGCTCTAGCAATCCCCTAATAATATCCCCCTAAATGAAGAACTGGTTAGAGAAAAAGATGGGCTAAGGAAAATCCAAAACCAAAAGATAAATGGTCAAAGAATAAGGTCTAAGCTTAACTGGTTAAATGCTGGGGACAAAGGTTCCAAATTCTTCTTCAAATTCCATAAAGAAAAAAATGCCAAGGAGCGAATTGACCAGATTTGGGATGGGGAGAGGCTACTCACCTCCCAAGAGGAAATCTTAAAAACCTTTCAAGCATTCTTCAAAGATCTCTTCGCCTCAGGGGGGGGAGAAGAATGCCAATCCACAAGGGTCTTAGTAGAAAGGCTCATTCCCCAAAAAATCTTAGATGTGGATATGGTTACACTATCTACAAATATTACTAAAGATGAAATTCTGGGGGCAATATCCTCCATGAAGAATGACAAATCACCCGGATGTGTTGGGTTGTCTATTGAGTTTTACAAATATTTTTTAGACTGGGTGAGTGAGGATCTGCTCCAATTTTATGAGGAAGCAATAACCAGTGGCTCATTGGGTACTGGTATAAATAAAGGTGTTATCAAACTCCTCCCAAAAGGGGGAGATAAAACTCTTGTCAAAAATTGGAGACCTATAACTCTGTTAAATGGTTCTTATAAGATTTTGGCCAAGGTGCTGGCACTAAGGCTGGTCAACATACTGCCAAAATTTGTTAGCACGACCCAAATTGGCTTCATTAAAGGGAGATACATTTTAGAAAATCTCCTAACAAGCTGGGAGGCCATGTAGTGGGCTAAGGTGTCTAAGAAAAACGTGGAAATGCTACTCTTGGACTTTGAAAAGGCGTATGATAGGGTGGAATGGCCATTTCTAAGGTTTGTACTCAAGGCCTTTGGTTTTCCCTTAGAATTCTGCAAAATGGTGGATACTCTTCTGAAAGATGCCTCTGCACAAGTTGATGTAAACGGATCACTTTCCGAGGAGGTCAAGTTGGAAAGGTCCATCCAATAGGGCTACCCTTAGCTCCAATGCTCTTTGTGATTGCTTTTGATGCATTGTTCTATCTGTTAAGAGAACACTCCCACTCACCAAGAGTGAAAGGTATCAAACTACTAGATAACAATGAGCTAATTGATGTACAATTTAGCGATGACACCTCCTTGTTCATTGAGTTGGAAAAAAGAAATTTGGAGTCTCTGATGAAAAAGTTGGATTCTATTCTGCCAAGCCTCGGGTGCTAAAGTCTCCAAAGCCAAATCTATTATGTTGGGATGGGAAGAGACCCCCCTAGAATGGGTAAAAGACTATGGCTTCCAATGGGGTGGACCAAACCTGCAAGTGAGATATTTGGGAATACCCTTTGCCATATGTCCTAATCTCAAAGAGATGTGGGACTAGATCAGGGGTAAAATTGACAAGAACCTAGAGAAATGGAATAAACAATACCTCTCCATGGCAGGTAGGGTGCAAGTGTGTCAAAAGGTGATATCTTCGTACAATATCTACTTTTCCTTTGTTTGGCTCTTTTCCAACTATCAAATAAATGAAATCTAGAAGAAAATAAGGTGCTTCCTTTGGTCATACGGTAAAGGGGAAAAAAGAAACACTCGGTGAAATGGGAGTGGTGTTGCCTTGAAAAAATGCAAGGTGGATTGGGTTTAAAAGACTTGAGAATTCAAGGAATTGCTTTAGCCTCAAAGTGGATTGTGAAAGCATTAACCAGACAATAATAAAATTAGTTGGAAGAAAGTATTGGTAAATGATATCAAAATGAGTAAGGATTGCATTATTTTTTGGAATTGTTTGTCTGGTGAAATAATGTGGCACATTTGGAAAGCAAGAAATGATGATAAATTTAAGGGCTGTAGGAGGGTACTTACTGTGTCAACAAAAAGACTCACACATCTCTCTATTGTTTTGCATGTCTCGCTCCATATTGAGGTCTCCTTGGAAAAATTTGTGAACTTGTGTAGGGATGGATCAATCACAACCAACAGAGAAGAGAGATGTGGGCATGCATGCCACTTCAAAAATAGAGAAACATAGATCTTCATCAGAGATTTTAATGAGTTCCAAAGAGCATGCAACAATGGGGTAAAGGTTAGAAGGAAAGCAAGGCATAAGGGGCATTGCAATCATGCACGACAGGATGGCGATGCATTCTCGATTACTGGTCCTACGAGGGACTTATCTGATGGAGGTGGCAATAGAGGGGAAGATGAAACCAATAGTAATGCAACTAGATAGAATGAATCTTGACTTAGTATAGTACCAATATCATATATATTATGTATATTTCGTGAGCGTTTTGTATATATGCTCAATTTTTTTTGGCCATTCCGGTTGTAAAACTGTAAGAAAAGATGGTGATATGTCTTGCTGTTTATAGCACTTTGAACTGATTCATGCCATATCTGAATGTAAGTGGTTATCTGACTATTATTAATATAAAATAATATCTAGTACACATGAATCTAAGTTATACTCAAAATTGGATTTTAATTTTGAAAAAGATCACTAAAGAAACCTATCTAAGAGATAAAGAGGGAAGGAAGGTAATAGACCAAGATGGGAAATGAGTGGAAGGAAAAAAGAGTGGAGCACAAAAAGGATGTTGTAAGAACTACTTAAAAAGGATAGAAACCCAACAAAGCTATATATCCTTTATCATGAAATGCTAATGATTTGAAGTTACCATTTTGTGAATAGGAGCATTTCTTGTGACAAAAGTTAACATTGATAACATAAGATGCATCTAACAATAACTATAGATCATATTGGAGACAAATAAAATGCCAAGTGGAGATAGAAAATAATTAACAATACAAAATTAATTTTGTATATATTTTGGCTAACAACTTGTCTTACAAGGGCTACACAAACTTTTTCAAAATGTGTTTGCTCTTACAATGCTTATCTACGTTTGATTTCACCAAAAGATTGCGAGTATCATGTTCTTGAGAATCTATAGGAAGGCCAAATTTCTAATATTCTTTGATATCTCTATCTTAAGCTTTTGGAGAAACAAAAATTGCATTCTTTCAAAGTTCTATCATGATCTTCATAAGAAACCTCATTTGAAGAAAAATGTCTTCTTTATATTAACAATGAGGGGGTTCAATCTTTTGCAATCCATAATGTTTAATGAGTATATTTTCTTATAATTAAATAGAGAATTCAAATGATGAATGTTTCCTTCATCATCAAAAATAACAAATAAGACAAACTTTAAAGAAAAGAACCCTTCTATGATATTTTTTTCTCATATTTTCAACAATTCTCATCCTCAATTTTATGTTATGTTCTCTTCATTGATTTTTCATCTTCCTTTATTTCCCACTCTCCTCATTTCCAAATATCTAGATATACTCACCTTGAGATCTTTACCAAATCAAAACTTAGGTTTAAGGAGCATCTGCCAAAACTATGTATTGGTTCAAGGGATTTGTGGACATCCTATCAATGAGAAACAATGGAGTACCAATGCATTACCATGTTGCCCTGAAACTCACATACTCTCTAAACACCTTACACCCATATTTAACATTGCATTCATCATTTTTATCCCAAGGAAAATGCCTCTATTTAATACCAAATGTGTCTCTCCTAGTAATTTATCTTTGCCTAATCACTTTGATTCGATACCATCAAGTTCACCCATTATTTATGTTGCTACTCCTTTCATTGTCCATAATGAGCTTGTTATTCTAAATAAAAAATATATTCTTCATTTCTTCAACATATCTTTTCTACTCATTTTCTTCTCTTTCCCTCATAAATGAAGTATTTCTCTTCCTCAATGCTACTACCTCATCTTACTTGCAACTCCATTGCCTCAAATCTATTTTCTTCCCATTACTTAAAAAATCTATAAAGAAACAAGTTTGATGATAGGAATCTTGTAATCAATCTATCTTCCATATGACTATAGAGAAAACTCAAAAATATCTTATAAAGGGGTTGGGATTTGTTGATCCTAAAAATAATGTTGGCAACATTGTGAATGCATCATCAAGACCACATGAGGAGGGAAATAGTAGGGAAAAAATCAAGCTTCAAAACAAAGAAAGAGCACACCAACAAAAGCACTAAAAACCTAGAGAGGTTGGCATTGAATACATGAGCATGGCTAAGACTTTTCCTTGAATAAAAAGTACATCTATGATTAGACATGATTGTCCCATTACACTTAGAAGAACAAAGCCTACCAAGTTGAATCTATTAATTAATGAAATTCACACACTCAAGCAATTGAACAAAAAACTATCATTTTAAAAAGTTGATAAGATAATTTTATGGTGATAATGGACATAATGGACTACTTGACCAAAATGGAAGACCATTTTATAAACAATAGAAGCTATATAAGATCAAGCAAGAACCTAAAAATAAATATTATAAAATATTCTTCTCCTTAAACAACATTTAATGAATAGTTTGATATGGAACAAGGAAATAAGTACTTTGTTAAAGCCCATAGTTGATTCTACCATTCACCACGATCTCTTATATATCCTTGGATGGATAGAAATATGAAGGCTTTCAATATTAGAAATCCATCGAAACTAATATTTGGATAAATTTGTAATTGAACAAGAGGTTGATGATAGTGATACATTCATTTGTCTTAATGCAATCCCATTATTTAAAAATATGGTCAATCAAACATAAACTAGGTAAGTACTTTGTTAAAGCCCATAGTTGATTCTACCATTCACTACGATCTCTTATATATCCTTGGATGGATAGAAATATGAAGGCTTTCGATATTAGAAATCCATTGAAACTAATATTTGGCTAAATTTGTAATTGACCAAGAGGTTGATGATAGTGATACATTCATTCGTCTTAATGCAATCCCATTATTAAAAAATATATAAATTAAACCAATTAGAATTATTTAAAATGTTATAAATAAGCAAACTACAAGATTTGTTAAACTATATCTCAAATTGATTTATTTTTTTTTCACTTTTTTATGGTTGAATTTTATTTATAGAAAAAAGGAATGATCACGGACTCTCCCTTGCCCCCACAAATATTTTATGAAGAAATTTTGAGTAAGTCCTTTGTTTCATTTTAGTCAACCAAAATGTTGAAAAAGGTATGTTAATACTAATGTAAATTGAATTGACAAATAAATGTTTCATAAATATTTGTTTATATTATTTTAAATGAATTTTATTTTTTCATATTATATAATTTGAGTTAAAAATAAAATCAATTTAGTCGTTTATGGAATAGTGTGGTGGTTAAGTCATGACATTGTTGCTATAATCATGAAGGTTTAAATCCTTTTTGGGCCATTATGATCGTGAGTATCATATCCTTACTAATCTATTGTACTCATAGGTTTGAACCTTTGTGTTGAAGTTGTTGGCATTCATGTTGGTGGCTTTGTGCTCCAAAATCCCATTCAGTTACTGTGCTTGTGGGCTTTGTGCTCCTACTGAGCTATTGAGCTTGTGAGTTTGAAGTATTCGTGTTAATGCAGTGCATTCATACTAGGGATGAGGTCCATTGTTTGTGGCCTCATTTGACTCAGACTAGATTAAAGCTTCCCATGTTAACTGGCAACAAAGAGAAAAAAAGAGCAATCCATAGTTTTTTAACTATAAATAATTTAAAAGTAATATCTAAAACATATATTGTTTTTAATATTACGTCTTTTTTATTATTAATTTTTTAATTCAAATTAACTATTATTTATGTGTATTTTTTCATACATGTTTTTTTGTACATCCAAATTATTATTATTTTGCTAAAATTGAAAGGTAGACATTTTTCAATTTTTGTTTATTTTTTCATGTATGTCAAATAGTAACCTTTTATGTTTGACAAAAAACTTATACTCACTCAAAAATAAAATTACACTTATAATTAAACAAAATATTACAAATTATACTTTTTGAAAAGCTTATTCTAAGAGTTATGATTGACTCAATTATTTTTGTCAAAAGTAAGGTGACCAAAAGTTTTAAGGGTCGCATAGGGGGGTTCAAATGAAGGACCTTCATTCAAAAGCCCTTTTCTATGCATTTTTTGAGTTTAAAATATTTATTAAAAAAACCCACCTCTATTTAAACCCCCTTGACCTTCATTCAAACTCCAATCTGTCATGTCCCCTTCCAGTTGACATCTCTCAGAGCTTATGATTAGCCTATTATGCGACCCTCGTAGGCTGATAGGATGGATAGAGGGTCTTGATGGAGCTTGGCTTGGCTTCAGAATTGTCAGGATTTACCAGTTGGCTTTCGTTCAAGCTCATTCGGACATCTTTTGCCTGACTTGCTATTTTTAGCAGTATTTGGCAATCAACGGAGCACCCCTGCTATTTTTAGCAGTATAGTTTGGTCATGAGCAGAATCAATCACTTCTTCACCAGCTTCAGACAGTTCGTGAATCAGACATATTTTGAGGGAGATATTAATATTTTAATTGTCAAATTAAATATTAATTATCTGGAGCTTATATTATAAAGTTATAATATTATTAAATATTATAACTTAAGTGATTTGCTGAGGGGGTCAACCAACATTGAAGGGGGCCACTTTTTAATTATAATTTATAATTAAAAGTGCTTCGAAAACTATTGAAAAATTAAAAAGAAAAGTTTGAATTTATTTAAATGATGCCTTTTTGAGAAAAGTCGAACTTTTGATGATATAAGGGTTTTTCATTGGGACTTGAGCTGATTATTATTGAAATCGAATTTTTGATGAGTCTTTCTTCTGAGAACAGAGCCAAGGGTTCCAGTTTTCAACTTGCATTGGAGAACGTGCAATCTTCAGTGTGTGCAGTTCAGAGGCTATGAAATATCAGCTGATTTATTGCCAGTCAGAGAGATACCTTCATCCAAAGGTTATCACAAAGCTTCACAGTCGATTCATCTTCAGGGTTGTTGGTTTGGAAATCATCCGGGAAGGGGTTTACAGTATTGGCGTCCATTTTCCAAGTCCCAGATATTATTCTCAAGATCCGTACAGATTTGTATTTGCTGTTGCTGAGCCGTACCAAGCTATTGCTGGGCCGTACTGCCTTGTACCAGGCCGTACTTTTCACCTTGGGAAAAGCGTTTCACCTTTGAGCACTCTGTCTTCACCAACAGGGGCGTATTTACATCTGGCATCATTCTGGATCATTTGGCGGAGGGAGAAAGTGTTTTCTATTACAGCCGTACCATATCAATGATGTTTCAGTTGCTGCAAATCAGGTTTTTGATTAATATTTTGTCTTAACTTTGCCTGCATGTCAGACATCTTTCATTGTAATAGCTGTGGAATGATAATACAATCAGTAGCTATGGTTTTCTGAGTCTTTTAATGTTAGATTTGGGTTTATTGTATTGGTTAGAGATTTTATATCATTTTTCTTTCAAAATCGCATTTTACCTTTATGCACAAAAACACCAAAAAAACCAAAAACGTCAAAACAAGAAAAAACACAGACAGTTTCAGGGATCAGTTAGAACAGGGGTTTCTACAGTGGTATCAGAGCTAAATCCTGCCATCCTGAGGGTTTAGCATTCTTATGCAGCCACAAGAGGTTGGGCCTCACATATATTATACTCGCAGGAGAGCATTGATTGACAAGCAACAGGGTTTGGACAGGCAGCCGGGTACCATGGCTGACAGAATAGATATTCCTCAAAACCCTAGGGATCAGGATGATGTAGAGGTTCTACACACTCTTAGAGATTTACGAGCAGGTCAACGGCAGTCCAACGATGTGCTACAACAGTTGACAGTGGCGATCCAAAGATTAGGTACGCTGAGGAGACCGTCACCACATCGTGACGAGGACAAGAGTGATGCAGGATCACGGAGAGCACCTAGGACTGTTTCATGGATGACAGACAGGCCAACTAGGCCTACTTTTGTGAGGCAGGAGGCCGATGAGGCTACTGCAGGTGAGGAGCAGGAGGAGTTGTTCGCAAATACACATATGGCAGCGAACGAGGAGTGGGAGTTAGTACCACCTGATGTCAGAGAGAGGATCACTTTTGACCGATTCATCACACAGAGGAGAGAACATCACAGAGGTCGACAGGATTGGAGACCTAGACATCAGAACAATGATTTGAAGCATGCTACAAACAGACTCACTCTAGCGATGTTCGACGGTAGTGGCAAGGTTACAGCCCAAGCCTGGATCAGTAAGCTAGACACTTTCCTCACATTGCATCCTATGGCTGAGAGGGATGCTATTAGGTATGCGACATTGCATCTTGAGGGGGTAGCTTATGACTGGTGGCACCACGGGATGGTGACGCTCCAGCATGATCGGATCACCTCATATCAGGAGTTCGTGGACAAGTTGGTGGAACGATTTGACAGGAAGGATCCAGAATCCTATTTCAGAGATTTGGCTCAGTTGCGACAGAGTGGCAGTTTGGAGTCTTACATAGGTGACTTCCAGTGACTGTCAGTTATGGTTCCTAATATATTAGAGAGGTGGCTTGTAGTGCTTTTCATGGAGGGACTGATGGAACCATTGAGAGGTTGGATCAAAGCCTTTGATCCTCCTTCGTTACAGGAAGCTATGAAGAAAGCATGTAGTATGGAGTTGGCAGCACCAACTAGCAAATTCAACTCCAAGAACACTTCTTCATTCAGGGACAATAAAGGATTTAATAAGAATAACCAGAGATCTGATTTTAAGAGTGATTCGAAGGGGAAATCAGCAGCACCACCCTTGGATCGCGAGGCTCTTAATGATTTACGCAGGAAGAAGCTTTGCTTCTACTGCAAAGGTCCCTATGATGCCAACCATGATTGTCCTTTGCGGCCTAAGGGCAAGGCCAATCGAGTGATGTGGGCTTACTACGAGGAGTCAGAATCTGAGAGTTCCGAACAGCAGGAGAGTTCTGAGGAGTCAGAGTCAGAGGCTTCAAAGCCTAAGGCAGAGGCAGAGTCAGAGCTTCAGATTCAGGAGGCACGACTATCTAGCATTCAGCAGGAAGGTTCATTCAGACTTCGTGGAGTTTTGGCAGGACAAAGGGTCATCACCCTTCTTGATACAGGAGCCACCCACAATTTTATCGATGCTAGATTTGTGGAGAAGCGCAGACTCATAACTGAGGAGTTCGAAGGCATTAGGGTTAAGGTGGCCGACGGTTACACTCTCAGGTGTGAACGTATGATTAAGGATCTCCCCTTGCGCTTGAATAACTATGAATTCAAGGCTGATTATTACGTGGTGAACATGGGGGATATCGATTTAGTCTTGGGCATGAAGTGGCTTCATTCCCTTGAGGAAGTCACTCTTCATCTCAAAGACATGGAGATTCGTTTTGATGTGGATGGGAAGACACATATCCTGAAGGCCATTCGGGACAGCAATATCAAGACTATTTCCTTTCGTCGGATGGAGACTCATGCGGCATGACATGGTAGAGTGGGCTGCCGAGTGCACATTGGCACCTATACAGGAGGGACAACATAAGACTAAGTATCATCCTGACATTCAGCAGTTGAGAGTCAAGCATGAAAAGGTTTTCAGTGATATTCCACCAGGGAGACCTCTAGACAGGGGCATTGAGCACATTATAGAGCTTGAGGAGGGTGCTAAGCCCATCATGATTACTCCTTACAGGCATCCTAAGAGGTTGAAGGATGAGATAGAGAAGACTATCAAGGAGCTGCTTGCTATGGGTCACATTCGACCTAGCAAATCACCATTCGCCTCTTCAGTTGTCCTAGTGAAGAAGACAGATGGTACCCTTCGCATGTGCATAGATTACAGAGTCCTGAATAAGAGGACTATCAAAAACAGGTACCCAATACCTCGTATTGACAAGCTTATTGACGAGCTCCATGGTGCATGCTATTTCATGAAGATAGACTTGAGATCGGGATATCACCAGATCAGAGTTTGTGAGCAGGATGTTGAAAAGATTGCATTCCGTTGTCATTGTGGGCACTTCGAGTTTGTGGTGATGCCATTTGGGCTCACCAACGCGCCAGCGACTTTTCAGTCCACCATGAACAGGGTCTTCCACTCACTACTGAGGAGATTTGTACTTGTCTTCTTCGATGACATTTTGATTTACAGCAGGACTTGGCAGGAGCATTTGGCTCATCTTGAGACAGTACTCAACATTTTGGAGAGGGAGTCCTTGTACGCCAAGGAGTCCAAGTGTGATTTGGGGATGACCGAGTTGCTCTACTTAGGTCATATCATCAGTGCAGAGGGAGTGCAGATGGATCCTAAGAAGATCCGTGCTATTATAGATTGGCCCACTCCGGCGAACCATACACAACTGCGAGGATTTCTTGGTTTGTGTGGGTTTTATCGCAAATTTGTGAATGGTTATTCACGACATGCAACACCTATGATGGATTTGTTGAAAAAAGGTGCATTTTGTTGGACTCCTGAGGCACATGAGTGTTTTGTGAGGTTCAAGGAGCCGATGACTACGTGTCCAGTGTTGGCACTGCCAGATTTTTCGAAGCCTTTTGAGCTTCAGTACGATGCTTCTGGTGAGGGCATTGGAGCGGTGCTTATGCAGGACAAGCACCCTATTGTTTACGAGAGTCAGAAGCTCAGAGGACCAGAGAGGCTCTACAGTATTTATGATAAGGAGATGCTGGCCATAATGCATGCCTTGGCCAAATTTAGGCAGTATCTCGTGGGCAGTAAGTTTTGCATTAAAACTGACCACAACAGCTTGAGGCATTTCCTGGGGCAGCGAGATCTCAATGATCGTCAGCAGAAGTGGGTGAGTAAATTGCAGGCATATGACTTTGATATCTCTTACATCAAAGGCACCCAAAATGTAGTGGCTGATGCTCTCTCACGCAGGCCTTATCTAAGCTCTATGGTTCACATTACAGAGGATTGGAGGCATTTGATTGTGGCAGAGTATGCCAAGGATACTTGGGCATCCAGTATTGTTGAGGGATCGATGGTTGACACCAGATACATGCTTGTGAATGACTTGATCATTTACAAGAACATGATTTATTTGATCCTAGGATCTGAGATGAAGAACACTATTATGTGAGCCTTTCATGATGTGCCCACAGCAGGACATCCCGAGTACTTCAAAATGTACAGACAGATTCAGGAGAGATTTACATGGAAAGGACTCAAGGCAGATGTTCTTCAGTATGCGCGTGAGTGCCTTGTTTGTCAGCAGAACAAGCAGGAGAACACGTATCCGGCAGGATTATTGCAACCACTTCCGATTCCTGACAAGAAGTGGGAATGCCTGTCGATGGATTTCATTATGGGCTTGCCTAAAGCCCAAGGACGAGATTGCATATATGTGGTTGTGGATCGGCTAACGAAGTATGCCCACTTCTTTCCGATCACCACCACTTACACAACTACACAGGTAGCAGAGGTCTTCTTTCGTGAGGTTTTCAGACTACATGGGTTGCCTCGGAGCATAGTGAGCGACAGGGATAGTCGGTTCCTGAGTCACTTCTGGCAGGAGGTGTTCAGACTTTGCAGGACCGAGCTTACACCGAGCACCAATTACCACCCACAGACTGATGGTCAGACGGAGATAGTGAACAAGTGGGTGGAAGGTTACCTCAGGAACTACATTGTAGGGCAGCAAAAGGCGTGGGTCAAGTGGATTTATTTGTGCGAATATTGCTACAACACTACATTCCACATGACCATTCAAATGTCCCCTTTCATGGCGTTGTACGGTTATGAGGCGTCGAGCTTTCTGGATTTGCTACTGAGTGACAGTAGAGTGTCGAGTGCTGGAGATTTGTTGCAGGAGAGTCAAGACACCATGAGGGCTCTCAAGGAGAATATTGCTAAGGCACAGAATCAGCAGAAGCAGTATGCAGATCATAAGAGAACAGAAAGGTCTTTTGAGGTGGGTGACATGGTTTATCTTATGCTACAGCCCTACCGCCAGTCTACTCTTAGGAAGAGTGGTTCGGAGAAGCTTAAGACACGATATTATGGTCCTTTCAGGATTCTGAGGCGTGTTGGAGAGGTGGCTTATGAGCTAGAGCTTCCGACGGATAGCAAGGTCCACAATGTTTTTCACGTGTCACGTCTTAAGAAGGCGTTGGGACACCGTGTGGTGCCTTCAACAGTTTTACCTCCCTTAGATGACAAGGGAAAGTTGGTTTTAGTACTTGAGTCTATCCTGGAGTACAGAGAGAGACAATTGCGTAGGAGGACTATCAGGGAATATTTGGTGAAATGGAGAGATTTGCCAGTGGAGGATGCTACGTGGGAGAGCGAGGATATTTTGCAGCATCCGGAGTTGAGATTGCTTGAGGACAAGCAATTTCAGGAGGGGCGGACTGTCATGTCCCCTTCCAGTTGACATCTCTCAGATCTTATGATTAGCCTATTATGCGACCCTCGTAGGCTGATAGGATGGATAGAGGGTCTTGATGGAGCTTGGCTTGGCTTCAGAATTGTCAGGATTTACCAGTTGGCTTTCGTTCAGGCTCATTCGGACGTCTTTTGCCTGACTTGCTATTTTTAGCAGTATAGTTTGGTCATGAGCAGAATCAATCACTTCTTCACCAGCTTCAGATGGTTCGTGAATCAGACATATTTTGAGGGAGATATTAATATTTTAATTGTCAAATTAAATATTAATTATCTGGAGCTTATATTATAAAGTTATAATATTATTAAATATTATAACTTAAGTGATTTGCTGAAGGGGTCGACCAACATTGAAGGGGGCCACTTTTTAATTATAATTTATAATTAAAAGTGCTTCGAAAACTATTGAAAAATTAAAAAGAAAAGTTCGAATTTATTTAAATGATGCCTTTTTGAGAAAAGTCGAACTTTTGATGATATAAGGGTTTTTCATTGGGACTTGAGCTGATTATTATTGAAATCGAATTTTTGATGAGTCTTTCTTCTGAGAACAGAGCCAAGGGTTCCAGTTTTCAACTTGCATTGGAGAACGTGCAATCTTCAGTGTGTGCAGTTCAGAGGCTGTGAAATATCAGCTGATTTATTGCCAGTCAGAGAGATACCTTCATCCAGAGGTTATCACAGAGCTTCACAGTCGATTCATCTTCCAGGTTGTTGGTTTGGAAATCATCCGGGAAGGGGTTTACAGTATTGGCGTCCATTTTCCAAGTCCCAAATATTATTCTCAAGATCCGTACAGATTTGTATTTGCTGTTGTTGAGCCATACCAGGCTGTTGCTGGGCCGTACTGCCTTGTACCAGGCCGTACTTTTCACCTTGGGAAAAGTGCTTCACCTTTGAGCACTCTGTCTTCACCAACAGGGGCATATTTACATCTGGCATCATTCTAGATCATTTGGCGGAGGGAGAAAGTGTTTTCTATTACAGCCGTACCATATCAATGATGTTTCAGTTGCTGCAAATCAGGTTTTTGATTAATATTTTGTCTTAACTTTGCCTGCATGTCAGACATCTTTCATTGTAATAGCTGTGGAATGATAATACAATCAGTAGCTATGGTTTTCTGAGTCTTTTAATGTTAGAACTGGGTTTATTGTATTGGTTAGAGATTTTATATCATTTTTCTTTCAAAATCCCATTTTACCTTTATGCACAAAAACACCAAAAAAACCAAAAACGTCAAAACAAGCAAAAACATAGACAGTTTCAGAGATCAGTTAGAACAGTGGTTTCTACACAATCACACATGGTAAGCCTTATAACTTCAAATAAAAGACCTTCATTCAAAGGTGTTCAATATTTTTGCTTCCTAAAACTCATTTTTATATACTATCTCACAAATAAGATATACCTTTTGACTTCTACCAAAAAAAATTACATAAATTAATAAAATTAAAAAAAACACGACATAAAATCCCTTTTTGCACCACAATAAAATGATTAGAATACATAAATTGACAAATTTTATTTGATTTAAAATTAGATGGTCTTTACCATAATTATATATTATTGGAAACTTGTACATAAAAAAAATCATCAAATATTAAAGAGCCTTGTGTTCACATTAATCAAAACCACATTAGGAACTCTTCCTTAGTAGAGGATATTATGGAGAAAGAAAAATTTCTAAAGAGGAAGATTAGGAAAGCTATTGAGATGGAGAAGCATCTTAAATAGAGATAAGGTCTTAGAATTTAGTGAGTTGGAAATCTAAATTTCAATTGTCAATGAAATAATTAACATGTTTGACAATAATGTAATGTTTATGATGGATTTGCAATGCCCGTGGTAAATGAATTTATTTATAATTCATTTTGGTGGATTTTAAAGTGTTGTTGTATAATACTATAAATTCTTTTAAATATCTATATAATTTTATATTGGATTATAAAAACTTGAAATCTCTTAACAATCTTTCTTGATTTATCATTCATCTTGATGGTTAATGTCAATATATTTCTTGAAACATTAATCTTTTCAAATATCTACATAATGTTAGCATAGTTTCTCTTTAAACATATTAGATTGTGCAAGCTTAAAGTCTCTTAACTATCTTCATTAATCATAACTGTTGAGCCTAATCCGTTGTACCTTAATAACCTTAAACTCCAAGCCCTGATTTTTCTTATTCAATGTGAAGTTAACTATCAATTGAAATTAAGACTAACATTTGAAAGCTTGGTACTAATAAATGAATTAAATGTTACCCAATTTGAAAGTAAAATCATAGGATAATATTAAGACTTGAAGATGGGTTGTATAACCCTAAAGCATGAAATGAAAAATTAAAATGTTTTTAAAAAGAGAAAAAAAAAGACTAAATGAAAGCATAAGGTTATGCAGTCAGACTTGTTATGCCACCTATTTATAATGAAGAAAAGCTTCCAAATAATCATTAAATGCACTTATTTTTTGTTAAAAACAATTGAAAAAGCAACTCTTTTTAAAAATTATTGTTAGCATAAGTAACCTAAGTGTGGGTAAAGTAAATTCAAGTTATATATTATTCATAAGTTCTATTTACGCCAAGGTTTAAAAAATTGCAATTTCTAGCTACAGTTATTATGTATTTTATGGTATGGTTCATGTTTTATTACATGCAATTTTCAAAAGAATTAGTTGTTTTCACATAAATTTAATGTTGTATTTTATATTTGTTGGTTTATAATCTAATGGTTAAATGATGTGTTATATTGTAAAAGACTTGGGTTCATTTTGACGAGTGTGGAGCTTTTGCATGCATGAATAATGTTGGTGTTGGTGTTAGGTTTTTTAACACAGTTTTTTTTGAAAAAAGAAATAGATGTCTCATATTTCTCCATAGGCAAATTAGAAATACAAAAAATCATTCAAAAAGTTTTTTAAACGTTCCATTTGATATAACTATTTTCAATTTAATTTTGAACAGTACTAACTTCCCTATTAAAAATAATATAACCCAAAGAAACATTCTCAAACATGTTGAAATATCATAGGACAAAAGATCGCCAAATCAAATTAAACTTCTTCAACCTAAAACACAAAGAAAAATAATAATTAATCATTTATTAAATATAAATAAAAATGAAAGCATTTTATAAATAAAACAAAGCATATATAAAAAATAAAAAAATATCACTTTTTGAACTAAAAAGTTTCAATTAATTTTATCTATAATAATATTAAAACAAATCTTCTAAACTTTAGCTTCATTAACATTTTAAAGTAATTTTTTTAAGTTTCCTAGCATACCCTAAGAATGTTAGATTTATTGACTTACATTATTCTTATTACAATGTGCACAATATATTTCAAAACCTTATGTTGCATTAAAATTTTAAAATAATTTCCTAGTGGCATAAGAGCACTATTGGCAAAACATGATAATAATATACCCATAGCTTGAACAAGTAGCAATGGATGGCCTATATCTCTCTACCATGGGCAATCCTGTCTCTAAAGAAAAGTCATTTTCTTTCATTGATAAAACAAGTCTAAAAGGGATATACAAAAATCTAATGTGGTTGAGTAAGTCTTGGGACAGTTACTTCTCGAAATGTATAGTTGACAAGCTCTTCAATTATTCTATTGGTAGAACTTGGAAGGATGTAGAGTGAAAAAATTATAGATATTTTTATATGCAAGTGCCATTTGGTAGTTTATTTGAAACTCATAAGTATGCTAATTAATGCGGTTTCTTAAAGGTAGTACTTGTCATAGGCTACAATGATACAATCTATATGCAACTTAGTGACAATCATGTAGTGAGCATTAGAGGATTATTAGCTCAAAACGTAATCTCTATTGTTTATGGTACTTTCATCAGCTGGATAAATACCTATGGCTGAGAAGAAATATATATAAAAGATTTATGGGCTTAGACGAAATATATATAAGATTTCTGGATAAATACCTATGGCTGAGAAGAAATATATATAAAAGATTTCTGGGCTTAGAAGAAATATATATAAGAATTCTGTATAAATATCTATGGCTGGGAAGAAATATATATAAAAGATTTCTGGGCTTAGACGAAATATACATAAGATTTCTGGACAAATACCTATGGCTGAGAAGAAATATATATAAAATATTTCTGGGCTTAGTTTCCAAGTCACTTCAGAAATTCTTTGAGGGCATGAAAAATCACTAGCATCTTGGGAGTCCATTTTTTACCAAATTTTCCCTAATGTGCATTTGCATTCACAAGACAACAAACAAGAAGTATGACAATGAAACAAGATAATAGTGACAAACACAAAGGTGACAACATTGAGCAAGGCAATCATAATAAGAAAATTAGAAGATAAAAATATATAAAGAAATAGTATAATGGACAGATAATTTATGTTGAGGGAGATATAGATTAGTCATTAGACAATAAGTGGGAAAAGATTATAAGGATAACAAATGGGAGGATAATTTAATTTACAATGAGAAGGATGGAGCCAACGAGAAGAAGTGAGATAAGACAATGGCACATCTTAAGAGAAAATGTTGGAGAGATAAGTGAAGCATTTTTACAGAATTCACTGGCACTATAATATGTTTGAATGCTGGTACAATGTTAGTTGGGGAAGAGACATAATTGCAAATAATAGATCAATATATTTAATAACTGATGAGCATAAATATAATGCCATTGATGTATTTATATAACATTCAAAGAAATTTTATGTAACTGATGTATTTAGATGTACCTATTCATAATATAGAATTTATATTAAATAGTCACTATCCCCACCCAACTATCTATGGAGTACAATGCTTAGATCCAAAAATACAAATAATAGACAGGTAGAACTTACAAAAAAAGCCAACACATGTTACAAATGGCCATAAGATGGGCAAGCTGTCTGTTGGCGTAAAAACTAACACCTCTGGAGTGCGGGTTTGTATGGACAGCTATGCACACTGCGTAATGAGTGCTCTTCAAATTAGGAGGGGAAGCTCCCTCGTAGTGCTGGAATGCGTGAAAAGAAAAGTAATCTAAGTCCTATCTTTTTGTTCTCAGCTGGAAGAGGCACAAGGTTAAGAAAACCAAGAACGTTGCAGCTAAGGATTTTCTGGTTTCGCAGATCATTAACTACAACTAAACTAACTACTTTAAATCTATCCAGTTTCCTCAAGAAAACAGAGCATGAGGAAATGGAGCAGGGATGATTATCTGACGATAAGCCGGGTATGGACTCACAACGTGAAGGCAAGGTGGCACAACTATCTGCTTGTCTGAATAGGCTTATTGGAAACAACAATATACGATAAACTAAGTACAGATTCTCAACTTGGAGGCAAGGTGGCACAACTATCAGCTCAATCTGAATAAGTTTATTATTAACACACATCATACGATAACCAAGAACAGATTCTCAACTTGAAGGCAAGGTGGCACATCTATCAGCTCAATCTGAACGAGTTTATTGAACACATAATATAAATGATAGCCAACTAGGATAATAAATTGCATAGGTGAGACACGCATACAATCTACCATCAACTAGCCACTATATCTAACTAAGGCAAGCATTCACCATCATAATTGCATGAAACCCTATGTGGCATAACAATTCATCACAATAGTAAATACTCATGAACGGATACAGAACGAACAATATTACAGGCAAGGTAGGCACAGCATATATTTCTCTCTCGTGCAAAAGTTATGTACAAATGAGCGAAAGCTCTTATTTATAGACATCAAAAGGTGTAGGGAACCCTAAAATCACCTTGAGTCAACTACAGTCTTGCAATGCATGCAAAATTTATTGCTAAGCCCTAATAAAGCAAACTATATAGTTAACTGGAAAACTACCATCAGTTAACCGAAACATCTAATCTAAAAATGGACAATTGTGCAAGCATGCACGTCCTTATTGAAAGCATGTTAACTGGAACACTACCATCAGTTAACGAAAAACCCTAAAAGAAACTCCAAGTGTGTAAAGCTAATCTCAGAATAGATATGCATGAGATAAGACAGCGAGTTAACTTGAAAAGATAACGCCAAGTTTAACTCCTGTGTATAATGTCTATTTTGAGAGGTGGGAACTGAAGTCTACTGCTCGTGATCTCGAGCAACCAATCCCTCAACGAGATTGTTAACTGCGTCAACATCTGAATGTCAGCAACTTGAGCAATCTTGAAAACCTTTGCACACTCAAACTAGCATTTCACTGACTTATAACTTTGGCGGCTCCGTAATTGAAGTGATGGCCACTATCTCTTCTACAACTTTATGCTTCTGACGCTTTTGCATGACGAAACTGCGAGATTTGACTGCGCACACTCTGGTTGTGAGAAATGCAAACGAACTTGCTACACATGCAAAATTCCAACAGTATCAACCCTCTAAACCGGCTTCGGAAGACAATCGGCCATACGAGGCATGCAACCATATGGATTTGAGTGATTACGCTTGTCAACTCTCCGAATACGCTTGATACAAATCGGTCTCAGCTTCTTTGATGAAGTCATGAATTAAGACCGATTTGGTCTTGAATTCAATCTGTGTGTACTGTACTCTGAAAAACTCGCCTGTTGACTGTGAACTTGACTATATTCTGACAAGATTTTTGGAAAGCTAAAAATAACCTGCTGAGGCTAAAAATAGCCTATCGAAGGTCAATTTTCAGCGAAAAATCTGAGATATGGGTTTTGTCCAGAAAAAGATTCTAAGACAACCCAGAACGTCAGAAATGCGAAAATCTGACTTCTACTCGACCATGCAAAGAGTTTTCAGTTGAGAAAATTAGAAACTCGAGAACGAATGCTCTGGAGTTAAAAATTCCTGAAAAATCAAACGCACGATTTTAATTCGAGGAAGCTATATAGAAATGATCCAGATGCTGAGACTTGTCGAATTTTGCCAATTTCAGGAACATGCGAATTGAAATCTGAGAGAAATTTGAGAATCAAGGAGGAAAAAGACGTTTTTTGTATGCTCTTCTTTAATGAAAATCGCCCTTGAATTCTTCAAATTTGCTGATGAATGTGAACTTTAACCTGCAAAAAGAAGTGTTTGATGAAATCACCTTTGTGAACTGATGATGAATTCGCCTTTGATTGCTAAAATTCGCCTTTACTTGAGAATTACGAATTTGCCTTGAAGATACGTCTTTGCTTTAAAGAAATATGAATTTTTCTTGAAAAACACGCCTTTTCCTTGAAGAAAAACGAATTTTGTTTGAAAATACGGATTTCTCTTTAAAAAATATGAATTTCTCTTGAAGCTTGGTGAAAAATAAATGAAGGTGCCATGTTTAAATAAGAGAAAATTCGCACCAACTTGTTGACTGCAAGATTTAAAACCTCAGCTGAAAATAGAAGGCTTCTGATTGGACCCCTTTCAGTTACACTGATACTGACACTGAGTCCGGAAATAAATAATAATAAATTAATATTCATCATGCAATTTGCAAAGGCATCAATTTTAGAGATTCGCCATTTTAATGCCAAAATATGCAAAATAAATATTAAATATTATTTAACTTCAGTTGACAATTCGAATGAAGCTTTAGGATTCACCGTTAGACTTCACCGATTCCGAAAAGTCATCTCTTGAGCTCATAGGCGTCCATTTGCTCAAGATATTGCACTTTTTATTAACTTCCTATTTTATAGCCGACGACAAAGTTATGACTGGCCATCTTCGCCACTGATTTCCGGGTGACTGAGAGATGCTGAGACCGAGCTAGAGAATTCATCGGAAAGCCTACTGAACAAGGAAGAAATGTCTGTTGGGAGACACTACTGCAAAATCCATCATTTAACACCCTGAAAAATTAGGCGCCCTTGATTAAATTCATTTACGGGTTCCAGACTTAACCATTTTCCTAAACTACCATCTGACACTTCAAACGGCTGCTGACGGCGAACGATGAACCCTGCTGACAGGAAACCAAGCTCACTGCATGACTGGAGACATTCTGCATCCAACGAATATACACAAGGCATCTGAAAAATGCATTAAGGGCCTCAAAAGTAAAAGCGCGCCTGAGCCACAGTTGCACTGACACCATTTTGACGAAAGTTGAACTTTCATCCAGATGCCCTACTTTGACCTTTGATATCTGGAGCTGGGATGACCCGATTCGAGCCATGTTTGGTTTAACGGACAGCCAGAAGGATCTACAAGAGACGTCTTTAGAAGTGACGAAGCAAGAAAACTGCTTCTAAGACCTCAAAAATGCCAGTGCGTATTTTATTTAAAATATCCGCTCCATACTTAGCCATTTTCCAGATGTCTTCACTTTTCAGCACTTCACCAAAGACCTCGCACGTACGAGCGTTTGCCAAATCCCGAAGGCTGATGGCTGGGCTCGTTGAATAGATAAAGTAATTACGCTCAAGTCTCGTGAAGACTTTGAACGCGAACGACCTCATCTGCCAGGCCTAAAGGCTAGGCGCCTCTGGACTGTAGAAATACAATGAAAATTTTATGTTGGTCCGCCCGTGAAATTACGTGCTTGGTAGAACCTCTGTTACGATCACCTAGAACGTCAGATCGACAGGCAGGATGATGCAATGCGAAGCTGGACTAGAGTAGTACTGATGTTAGGAAGATCTCATCTGCAAATTTGACCATCTTAAGGGTCATTTTAACCAGCGCCCCTGAGCTGTAGTTGCACTGGAAACACAACGAAGAAACTCTGAGATGTGAAAACTCCATTATAAGCTCATCTTCAGACGTCGACTGCCGGAACTCTGAGATTCGGATGACTGCGTTTGATAGCTCATTGGACAAGCAAACTAGTCGTGAAGAGATTGACTGTATCAGCCACCAGAAATGCCAAGATCCACCCTCTCTTTAAGAAGGGCGCCCTCAAGCTACAGGCGCACTTTTGCTGAAAAAGGACAAGTTTCTACAATGTGAAACTTTGGAAATTTCAACTTCTGTCGCCAGTTGCCGAAGTTACGGGTCTCGGAAAGCTTCGCTGGATAGTTCATCAGATAGCCAAACCAATTCTGAAGAGTTTGACTGTATTTATGAGTACTTTCAACAAAATCTTGACCTTCAAAAAGAAGGACGCCCTTGGGCTACAGGTGCGCTTTCTTGCTTTTCCTTGAAAAATCTTCAAAAATTAACCATTGAAAACATCATCTCGATCACTGAAATGATCACTGAAATGACCATGTACAATGTGAAATACTGTCGTGAGACGCTCCTCCATCATGAAAAGCTCCTTCTGAGTCTCTGCTTCAGGTTCTGATCAATAGAACTGCCTTTGACTAACAAAATACTGATAAAACTCCATGCTTGATATTGCCCAAAAACTGTACTTGACATCATTTTAGCAAGATTTAGACTCTTTTAAACAAAATGCCTTGATGAAGCAAAAATTTTGGTTTTGGGTACAACACTGTCGCCAAGGAGCTTTAAAACAAACAATTTAAGATAGACCATGAACAACCCTAAGCATTTAACAAAAGAGCAGTAGAGAATAGTTGCCTCAAAATGTATATATGAACAACATAGAAGCAAACTAATGCTTATGTACCAGAACTTGCTTACAACAAAGACTATTAAACCTAAAATGCCGAGATGGTAGGTCTTGCAATGAACAAAAGCAAGGA